>MPUH01000246.1:0-76085 GCA_001970955.1 Stentor coeruleus | reverse complement strand
ATACTAATAAGTCAATTCTAATAAGAAATAATTAGAAATACTCTAGTCCCTAAATCTTTTAATATTATATGAAATTATAAAAATTTAGAGAAAACCATGATAACCTTTAGTTTATTATAGAATTTATAATATAAAGTACCTTAAATTATAAATATAAGAGATTCATGCTTTCCAAAAATAAATTTTATATTTCAATAAAGCCTATACCCTGCAAGCATCCAATCATCAAGGCCGATATTTTCTCAGATAAAAAAAATTAAACTCATTGAATATATCCAATTATCACTTACTTACCACCTTCTTCTACTAAACCCTAAAAGTTACCATCTACCTATTCTGCTAAAACTCCCTCTCAGTAAAATCTTATTTTATATATATTTTCCTTGATCAACAATCTAGCTTACCGTAAACTTTCTTCTGATAACCCTATTCAATTTCCTACATTATAGTCATCCTACAATGTAATTTCTTCCAAAAACTTGCATGGTTAATAATATGGAAGGTACGTATCGGAAACAAAGAGGAATATACTCCGAAGTCCTCGCGCCTGAAGAGACAGCTGAACTGCAGCCATCTGCAGCAACAGGGCCACAATCAAAAGTTACAACTCATCCAATGCAGAAACTGCCACGTGTGCGCGGGATTTCCAAGCGTAAGGAAAGCCAAATAAACGACGGGAGCTCAGTCGGAGAGCCGAGTTCTGGAATATACTCTAAAAAGCGCATAGGTGTTGCTGATGTGGACCCAAAAGTCTTTGAACCTTATGCTCCAATCCCAGGACGGACACCCCGCAAAGTCGTCATAGACCGGCAAAAAAAACTATTTGCTTCGTTACGTATAGAAGACCTGCTAAAAGAACAAGGAATTGAATATACAAAGCCTATTGAGGCCTGGCTAAATTTAGAGCCTTTTGATGATAGTGACTTTAATGTTCGCAACCCAGAGGAATGGATACAATTAGGCATGTCTGATGGAAAATTCGAGCATATCCCAGGTCTATCATTACAGCAAAGCCCAAACGATTCAGAAATGTACTATTGGCGTCCAGTGCTTATAAGCGTTTATGATGGGGAAAAGAAAGTATTTAAAGGAGTTTGGGACGAGCCCAGCAAAAAAGATGTTGAGGTGCCGAAAATCAACTTGCTCTTCCTTGCTGAAGACCCGTATGTATTTGCTAAAAGGGTTGCTGAAGCTCATAGACAGCGCCAAGTTGCTGAGAATATGATAAAATACAATTTCTTTATAGATAATATGCCCACAGAAGAAATCCACACATTGGATAGCGACCAGAAAATCAGACTTGTCACTAAAGCAACTAATGTTAAATATATGAACAAGTCTATAAATCCTGAAAACTCCCCATTGGTATATGAAGTGTGCTTAGATTTTGCTAGGACTATGAATAAGATTATATTTGAAAAGCATTCAAATGATAGAGAGCTTATTGATTTAGTAAAAAAATCATCACCACATAGTACAGAAGTTCCAGAATATGGCATGGTTCAAATTCCAAGGCATGAGTTCCCTGAGCAATTTAGTAATTTTTGTTTCAATAGCTTGTATATTAAAGAAGAAGTGATTTTGTCATTGGATAAGATTAAGGAACAGTGCATTTTGGCTGCAGAAAAAGAAATTTTTAATACTAATTTTATTAAGACTATGAGGCTTGAAGAGTTTAGGCAGATTGAATCAGGGGCTATAAGTCAAGTTGCTTTGTATTTAACTTCATGGAAAGATCACATACAAGGAATTATTCAGAACTCGTTTCAAGGTGTTGGGAAAGGGTGGTTTAATTTGCATGAAACTGCTAAAGAAACTTATGAGTTTGGGAAGCTAAAAAAATATTTGACAATGGTGAAAATTATGATGCAAGATACTTTGTTTACTATGACTCATAGGTCATTACATAAATTTGTGGAAATGATTGGGAGATATATACCTAGTATTGTTAAAATTAGCACACCAAAAGAGGTTTCTAATGAGTTCGAACTTACTTCAGAACAGCTTTTGATTGACCCTGAGCATGCAAAAAATAACCCTCCAATACCTCTGATAGCAATCGATATCCTCAAAGGGGGGAAAATGTTCATCTACTCCACCGAGCCACAGCAAGTTATTGAAAAAACTAAGCAAGTCTTTGAAGAAGGTCTAAATAAAATAAAAGATATCCCAACAATGGAAGAAGTTGTCATGGAGCATCTGTTCAAAAAGCAAGGTGGTAAAACCCCACTAAAAGTACCTGTCATTCCTGTTGAGCAGCCTATAGCACCAAAAGAAGATGAGAAAAAAGGTGGAAAGCTTCCAGACGAAAACACCTGGGTGTGGGATTTAAGAGAAAGAATTGTTGCCATGATGAAAGGAGCAATACAACCCTTATATGAATATATTAAAGTATATGATCAATATGAAGACCTCATGATGCTTAATGCTGAGAGTTTCCTTAAGCAATTCAACGAAGATGAAGGTGAAGAAGTTACAGTCGATCAACTAAAAGATGAAATCACTAAACATCAAGAAATGGAAAAGAAAATTTTAGAAGAAATCCCTGAGACTATAAGAGTTTCATGTTTTGAAGTCCATTGCAAAGAAGTTAGGAATACCCTAGCTGGGAAACATGTGAGCTTTGTTAAACACCTTATAGAAATGATAGCACAAAAGGCTAGAGATGCAACTGTGAAAATGCTTGAAGAGTTTAGGAAAATGCATAGAGAAATAAGCAAACCTCCAAAGGACATAGAGGAATTAACTGAGATAAAAGACTATATTTCCCGTGTGCCTGTAGAAATAGAAAAAATGAAACAAGAGATTGAGCAAAACATGAGCACTTTTGGAATATTAGAAAAATTTCAATATAGATTCACCAATGACGATATGAACAAAAAATGGGATCTTTTTGGTTACCCTAAAAAAACAGCTGAACTAAATTCTATGAAAAATGAGGAACTCGATAAGCTTAAAGTCGGTTTCCAAGAAGCGATGAGCCATGATCAAGAAGAGTTTAAAGAAGCTATTGAAGACTTAGAAAATATCGTCAAAACTTTCGTTGGTTACACTGATATAAATACATATAAAGAAACAGCAGAAATGGTTGAAAGGGTCAATAAAAGACTAGAAGAATGCACAAATATGGCCAAAACTTTTAATCATCGAGAGTACTTATTTGGTATAGAAACCACAGATTATTCACAAGTGCATCAATGTGCTAAAGAGTTTAAACCTTATTCGGACCTATGGACAACTATAGCAAACTGGTATGCAAAACATAATCATTGGATGAATGGAGAATGGGAAACTGTAAGTGGAAGAGAAATTGAAGATACTGTTGAATCATCAAGCAAAACTATAACTCAAGTGTTAAGACACTTAAGAAACAGGGAAATAAATTCAGTACTTCCTGTTGCAGAAAAGATAAAAGCTGATGTTGACTACTTTAAACAATATGTAAAACTAGCTGTAGCGCTAAGGAAGCCTGGGATGCGTGATAGACATTGGGATCAAATAACAAACAAAGTAGGTTTTGAAGTTAGACCACATGAAGGGTTTACATTGACAACAGTTATTAATATGGGGTTGAAAAAATGGGAAGACTTTTGTGATGAAGTTGGTGAAAGGGCTTATAAAGAATATCAAATTGAGACAAAGCTTAATGAAATGGAAGCTGCTTGGGAAAAAATTGACTTTGAAGTTCTCCCTGCTAAAAACACTGATACTTTTATATTAGGGGGATTAGATAAAATACAAAATTTATTAGATGAGCATACTGTTATATCTCAAGCTATGCAGTTCTCAGCGTTTAAAAAACCTTTTGAAGATAGGATTGAAGACTGGGTGTCCACACTTATGAGGGTTTTGGATATTTTAGACCAGTGGTCCAAATGCCAAGTTAATTGGATGTACCTGCAGCCTATTTTTGACTCAAAAGACATTATGAAGCAGTTACCAAATGAAAGCAAAAAGTTCAGAAGTGTTGATGGGACTTGGAGACATACAATGAGTCAAGTCAAAGCTAACCCAAATGTCATCAAAACATGCAAAAATGAAGGAAGACTTGAAGCCCTTAGAGAAGCTAATAGAAATCTTGAAGCAGTACAAAAGGAACTTAATAATTATTTAGAAACAAAAAGAGCAGCTTTTGCTAGGTTTTACTTTTTGTCTAATGATGATTTACTTTCAATCCTTTCTGAAACTAAAGATCCATCAAGAGTTCAGCCTCATTTACGTAAGGTTTTTGAAAACATGAATAGTCTTGAGTTCCATGATGATTTAACTATACACTCTATGTATTCTTGTGAAATGGAGCAAGTTGCTTTTGTAAGACCCCTCAATCCTAAAGATAAAAATGTCGAGTTTTGGATGTCAGATTTGGAAGAAATGATGAAAGAAAGTGTTAGGCATGTATTAAAAAATTCTATCGAGGATTATAAAGTTAAAATCCGTAATGATTGGGTGCTATTACACCCTGGGCAATGCGTTCTTAATGGGTCGCAGGTTCATTGGACCAAAGAAGTTGAAGAAGCTATTTTAAAGGGTTTGCAGGGTGTCAAGGAATATCATATGTTTTTAGATACTATGCTGATGGAGACAGTAAAATTAGTTAGAGGAAATATAACAACTCAGCAGTCGATAACTTTAGGAGCACTGATAGTTATTGATGTCCATGCTAAAGATGTAGTTCATAGACTTATCGAGAATAAAGTTACGACTATTGATGATTTTGATTGGATTGCCCAGTTGAGGTATTATTGGGAGGATGAAGATTGCTATGTTAAATGCGTACAAACTCGCTTTCCTTATGGTTATGAGTATCTTGGTAACACCCCAAGGCTAGTCATCACTCCACTTACAGATAAATGCTACATGACACTTATGGGAGCTCTAAATCTCGGACTTGGAGGAGCTCCAGCTGGACCTGCAGGAACAGGGAAAACTGAGTCAGTCAAAGATTTATCAAAAGCTTTAGCCAAGCAAGTCGTCGTTTTTAACTGTTCTGAAGATATGGATTATATCATGGTTGCAAAATTCTTTAAAGGTCTTGCTTCATCAGGAGCTTGGGCATGTTTCGATGAATTTAATCGTATCCAAATCGAAGTGCTTTCTGTCATAGCCCAACAACTACAAACTCTTCTAGAAAAAAAGAGAAAAGGGGAAATTGAATTCGATTTTGAAGGTAGTACTATAAAAATGCAATCAACTTTCTCTGTGTTTATTACTATGAATCCTGGTTACGCTGGTCGTACAGAACTACCTGATAATTTAAAAGCATTATTTAGGCCAGTGGCTATGATGGTTCCCGACTATGCAATGATTGGAGAAATTATGCTTTATTCTTTTGGGTTTACTAAAGCTCGTGATTTAGCTAAGAAGATGGTTGACACTTTTAAATTGAGTTCAGAACAATTGAGTTCACAAGACCATTATGATTATGGTATGAGAGCTGTTAGATCTGTTATCAATGCTGCTGGACTTATAAAACGTGCTGAACCTGATCTTGATGAGCAGCAGTTGCTTTTGAGAGCTCTTCGTGATGTCAATGTTCCTAAGTTCCTTAAGGATGATTTACCGCTTTTTGAGTATATTATTATTGATTTATTCCCTGGAGTTGAAAAGCCTAATATTAATAGAAAACCCTTAGACCAATCTATTATAGAAACTTGTGAAAAGTTAAACTTACAACCTGAGCAGAGCTTTATTGATAAAATATATCAACTTTATGATACAACAAAAGTTAGACATGGCCTTATGATTGTCGGGCCAACTGGAGGTGGGAAGACTTCAAACTATGAAGTTTTATCAAAAGCTATAAGTGCACTAAAGCATCTAGATGCATTTGATGATGTTTTTGTTCATTGTCTAAACCCTAAATCTATAACGATGGGACAATTGTATGGGAAATTTGATGAACTGACTCACGAATGGACTGATGGAATTTTAGCTGATCTTATAAGAAAATGTGTGAGGGATCAACACAATCCTCCATTTTCAAATAAGCACTGGGTTATGTTTGATGGACCAGTTGACGCTTTATGGATTGAAAATATGAATACAGTCCTTGATGATAATAAAAAACTATGTCTAAACTCAGGGGAAATTATTCCATTAAGTGCTCATATGACTATGATGTTTGAAGTTGAAGATTTAGCTGTAGCATCGCCTGCTACTGTGTCTCGTTGTGGTATGGTTTATATGGAGCCTATCTCCCTTGGCTTACCTCCACTTGTTGTATCCTGGCTGAAAACCTTACCTCCAAAAGTTCAGGAACATGAAGGGATAGTAAAAAAACTCTCCTCATACTTCGAAATATACGCTTATAATCTTATAAAATTCTTAAGGAAAAATCTTATTGAGCCTGTGACTTCACAAGACAACAATTTATGCCAGAGTATTTGCAGGATTATAAACTGCTTTTTGGTTAAATACAATGATAGTGAACTAAAAGTAGTCAGTCCAGAAGAAGTTGAAGAGCTTGAAGAAATGATTGAGAATATTTTTATATATGCTGTTATATGGTGTATTGGAGTTACTACAAACTCAGATGGACGTAAAAAGTTTGACAAAGCTTTAAGGGATATACTTAATACTAGAAGCTTAAAGCCTGAGTTCCCAGTAGCAGGCTCAGTATATGATTGGAGTTTTGATGATATTAATAAAGCATATATACCTTGGACTGATACTATTGCCCCATATGAAGTAGATAGTCATTTGCAGTTTAATGAGATAGTTGTTCCTACTATGGACTCAATCAGGACCAAGTTTTTATACAAACTTTTATTGACAAACAGATACCACGTCTTATCTCCAGGTCCTACAGGTACAGGTAAATCAGTAAACTCATCAAGTTTGCTAACAACAGAAATGCCTGAAAACTATACATCAATTTTCTTGACCTTTTCAGCACAAACGTCGGCTAACCAAACTCAAGACTTGCTTGACAGTAAATTCCAAAGAAGGTCTAATAAAATCTATGGACCGCCTCCTGGTAAATACTCCGTAATTTTTGTCGATGATCTCAATATGCCTAAGAAAGAAAAATATGGTGCACAACCGCCTTTAGAACTTCTAAGACAGTGGATGGACCATAGAGGTTGGTATGATAGGAAGGAAAAAATCAAAAAAGATATAGTTGACATTGTTTACCTCTCTGCTATGGGACCTCCTGGAGGAGGTAGATCAGTTATTACAAACAGACTTGTTAGGCATTTTAATTTGATTACATATACAATATTAGAAGAAACTGATATTACTATGATTTATACTAAAATACTTACTGCAGTTTTGAGGACTTATCAAGAACCTGTTAGGAATTCAGTGTCACAGATTGTCTTAGCGAGCATTTCTCTATACAACTTTGTGGAAAAAACTCTTTTGCCAACTCCTGACAGATCGCATTATACATTCAATTTAAGAGATATGGCTCATGTTTTTGAAGGAGTTTGTAGTAGTGATCCTAAAGTGCTTATGGATTATTTAACTATTGTTAGGTTGTGGTGCCATGAAAACCTTAGGGTGTTTGGTGATAGGCTTATAAATAATGATGATACTACTTTGCTGATGAGTGCTTTGAAAGAAAGGGTTAAGGAGATTTTTAAATTAGATCCTAAAGAAGTGTTTGCTAGAGAAAGGCTTATTTTTGGGAACTTTTTAAATCCGAATTTGCCAGAGGATCAGAGAGTGTATGAAGAAGTTAAAGATACGAATGAGCTTATGCATATTGTTATGGAGTACTTGGAAGGATATAACGACAGATATACAAAAAAGCAAATGAAACTAGTCATGTTTTTGGATGCATGCTGCCACGTAGCCAAAATCTGCCGTATTATCCGACAACCAATGGGAAATGCTCTCCTATTAGGTGTAGGTGGTTCTGGACGTCAAAGTATAAGCAAACTCGCATCCTTCATCCTTGAATGCGAACTCAAACAAATCGAAATTACTAAAAGCTATAACATGGCTCAATGGCGGGACGACCTGAAAAACGCTTTAAAATTTGCTGGTATGAAAAACGAAAGGGTCATTTTCCTCCTAGTCGATACTCAAATTATAGATGAGCAAATGCTAGAAGACGTCAACAACGTATTAAATTCTGGTGATGTTCCAAATCTTTATAAGCAGGATGATATGGAAGATATAACAAGTGTAGGCAAGCCTGAATGCCAAAGAAAAGGTATTCAACTAAGTGAGATGAATATAATGGGCCAATATATTCTAAGAGTTAAGAAAAATATTCATGTAATATTAGCCATGAGTCCTATTGGAGAAGCTTTCCGCAGTCGTTTACGTATGTTTCCATCCTTAATCAATTGCTGCACTATTGACTGGTTTTCTGACTGGCCTGAAGAAGCTTTGATATCTGTAGCCAGAGGACAATTAACAGAAGAAGATTTGGGTATTGAAAGTTCATTAGAAAGCTTAGTCCAATTTTTCAAACTTGTGCATAAATCTGTAGAAGAAACTTCAGTAAAATTCTTAAACGAACTTAGAAGGCATATTTATGTTACCCCAACTTCATATTTAGAACTCTTAAGATGCTTTAAGAATCTGTTAGTAGAAAAAAGAAGCCAATTACAAGTACAAAAATCTAGGTTCAGTGGAGGTGTTGAAAGGTTGATAAAAGCTGCAGCTGAAGTTGAACAGATGAAAATGGAACTAACAAAGATGAAACCTGAATTAGCTGAGGCGCAGGTGCAAAGTGAGAAAATGATGGAGCATATTGTTGTGGATAAAGCTGAAGCTGAGGAAACTCAAAAACATGTGGCGAAAGATGAAGCTGAGGCTCAAGAAAAAGCTGATGAGGTTGAAAGACTCCAATCTCAGGCACAAAGTGAATTAGATGAAGCTTTACCTTTGTTAGAAAAAGCTTTAGAAAGTGTGAAGCTATTGAAAAGAGATCATATTGTAGAAGTAAAATCTTTTACTGCACCTTCTGATGGTGTTATTATGACTATGGAGGCTGTGTGCTTGTTCTTTGGTATTAAGCCTGTGAAGAAAAATGATCCTAACAAGCTTGGGGGGAAAATTGATGATTATTGGGAACCTGCGAAAAATGAGCTGCTTAAAAACCCTAAACAATTGCTAGAAGACCTTATTAATTATAAAAGAGACGGAATCACTGAAGATCTTATAGAAAGAATCACCCCGAAAGTTCAAAATGAAAGGTTTAGACCTGATGTTATAAGAGCATCATCTGTAGCTTGTGAGGCTATGTGCAAGTGGGTCCATGCTATGTACAACTTCTACCATGTCAACAAACAAGTTGAGCCACTAAGAAAACAAGTTGCACAATTGAATGCTGAGCTAGAAATCTCAAGGTCCAAACTTCGAGAAGCTAAAGCCAAACTAAAAGCTGTAACTGACAAAATTGAAGCTCTAGAAAGGGATTATGAAAGCTGTATTCAAAGACAAGAGTTCTTGAAAGAAAAAATCAATGACTGCGAAATCAAACTTGAAAGAGCTGAAAAACTTATCGGTGGATTAGGAGGTGAGCAAGTTCGTTGGTCACGTGAAGCTGAGCATTTAACTGAACGTATCATAAAACTTCCAGGAGATTGCGCTTTGTCAGCTGGCATGGTAGCATATGCAGGAGCTTTTACAGGAACATATCGTCAAGCATTAGAAATTAGATGGAGAAAATCTTTAGAAGACCATAGAGTTAATCTGACTAAAGGTGTAACGATGAGAGCAACTCTTGGTGATCCAGTACAAATGCAGCAATGGAAAGTCGCTGGCTTGCCAAGTGATGCTGTGTCTATAGAAAATGGAATTATTATAGAAAAAGCTCGAAGATGGTCTCTTATGATTGACCCACAGAACCAAGCTAATAGTTTCATTAAAAAACTTGGCAAGGAACATGAAGAAGGGATTGAGTTTTGTAAAGCTTCAGATGGGAATATTATTAGAAATTTAGGTACTGCTATAATGAACGGCAAATGGTTTTTAATTGAAAATGTTGGTGAAGAACTTGACCCAGCCTTAGAGCCTGTATTGCTACAGCAAGTTATAAAAGAAGGCGCTGGCTTTACAATAAGAATTGGTGATAAGAATGTGGAATACAATAGGAGCTTTAGGTTCTTTATGACAACTACTTTACCAAATCCTCATTATTCCCCTGAAACCTGCGTAAAAGTTACCTTATTAAACTTCGCTATTACCCCAGAGGGCCTTGAAGAGCAAATGCTTGCAACTGTCGTGGCAAAAGAAAATCCTAAACTTGAAGAAACAAAGAGTTTACTAATAGCCCAAAATGCTAAAGCTCAAAGAAATCTAAAGGAAATCGAAGATACAATTCTAGAACAAATCTCAAGTTCTGAAGAAAATATATTAGAAAATCAAGAGCTTATTAATACATTAGCTGCTAGTAAACAAACATCAACAAATATTATGGCGAAAGTTGAAGAGGCTAAACAAACAGAAAAGGAAATTGATGCAGCAAGAGAAAGCTATAGGCCTGTAGCTTTTAGAGCTAGTTTACTGTTCTTTTGCATTGTGAATTTATCTAATGTTGACCCTATGTATCAGTATTCATTGCAGTGGTTTACGAGGTTGTTTGAGTTGGGGATTGATAATGCACCAAATTCAGGAGGACTTGAAGAAAGACTTACGTCGTTGAATGAATATTTCACGTATTCGCTTTATCAAAATGTTTGTAGAAGTCTATTTGAGAAGCATAAACTGTTGTTTAGTTTTATTTTGACAATGAAGATATTGGAAGGGTATAAACAGATTGATATGAATGAATGGAGATATATGCTTACTGGACCGCAAGGGACATTCTCAATACCTCCAAACCCAACAACATGGCTCAATGATAACACATGGAAAAGCATGTATGAAGAAATCCAAGGCCTTGAGAAACTCGAGCATTTTCATGGTTTTGAAAGGTTTTTCCTCACAAACATCGATCTATTCCGAAACATGTTTGATTCTCTGAATGCCCATGAAGAACCTTTACCAACAGAATGGGAGTCCAAACTTAACGAATTCGAAAGACTTTTAGTAATTAAAGCTATCAGACCAGACAAAGTCATTCCAGGCATCCAAACATGGGTTAGCGCGAAGCTCGGGCGTAAATTTATTATCCCTCCAACATTCGACTTATCAATAATATATCAAGATTCAGGTGTAACAACACCTTTAATTTGTGTCTTATCTGCAGGTTCAGACCCAATATCAGCAATTCTTCGCTTTGCTGAAGAAAAAGGAATGACTAAAAAGCTGAATTCTTGCTCATTAGGACAAGGTCAAGGGGAAAAAGCTCGTAGGTTTATAGATGAAGCTAAAGGTCGAGGTGAATGGGTATTACTGCAAAACTGCCATTTAGCAGCAAGCTGGATGCCGTCTTTAGAAAGAATTGTAGAAGAGTTTGATGATTCAATACATAGAGATTTTAGATTATGGCTGACATCAATGCCAGCTAAGGAGTTCCCAGTATCAGTTCTCCAAAATGGTATAAAAATGACCATAGAACCCCCTCAAGGTTTAAGATCAAATCTATTATTATCATATTCTACTGTAGATGACAAAGATTTAGATGATTGCAACAAAATTGATGCTTTCAAAACCTTATTCTTCGGCTTCTGCTTCTTCCACGCTATTGTCCAAGACCGACGTAAATTTGGCCCTATAGGTTGGAATATTCAATATGAATTCACAAATGAAGATCTGGGTGTTACATTAAAGCAACTGAAAATTTTCTTGAATCAAGATACCCCATTAATCCCATACAAAGTTCTAAACATTCTCGGAGCTGAAGTCAACTATGGAGGTAGAGTTACTGATGACAAAGATGTCAGACTTATAAATACTATATTAAGGAACTATATATGTCCTCAAATCTTTGATGAAGGCTATAAATTCTCAACATCAGGAAAATATTTCTCTCCACCTCCAGGAAAAAAAGATGACTATGTCAAGTATATAGAATCTTTAGACTTAAATCCTGAACCTGAAGCTTTTGGACTCCATGACAATGCAGAAATCACTACAGCACAAAATGAAACTAGAAAAGTTTTAGAGACTATATTACTTATGCAACCTAGAACTGGGTCAACAGGAGGTAAAAGTCGTGAAGAAATTATAAGGGATATAGCTAAAAATCTAGAAAATAGTATGCCGAGCAAATTCGCTCTTGATGATGTTGCTGTAAAATATCCACCTGACTATGAAGAGTCTATGAATACAGTTTTGTTCCAAGAAGTGATTAAATATCAAAGATTACTTGTTCGTATGGAGCTAACCTTGGCTCAAGTTCAAAAAGCTTTGGTTGGCAGAATTGTTATGAGTGAAGAATTGGAACTTATTGCTAAAGCTTTGTATGATAATCAGGTCCCCGAAAGCTGGAGTGATGTTGGATTTTTGTCCTTGAAACCTTTATCTGCATGGTTCCAGGAATTACAAGAGAGGATTAAGTTTATGAATGATTGGATTAGAAAGGGTACTCCAGATATTTTTTGGATTTCTGGGTTTTTCTTCCCTCAAGCTTTTATTACTGGAACACTACAAAATTATGCGAGAAAACATAAAATTCCGATTGACCATTTGAGCTTCCACTTTGATGTTCTAGATAATAAAAACGTGGAAGATATTAGGTCAAAACCAGAAGATGGGTGTTATATATGGGGACTTTGGCTTGAAGGAGCCAGATGGGATAAAATTGAGCACTGTCTATCTTGGAGCTTCCCTAAAGATCTTTACACGCAAATGCCGATTATGCATTTTATTCCTAAAGAGCACCGCAAAGTCCCAGAAACTGGAGTTTACTTCTGTCCTGTATACAAAGTTCTGTCCCGCAGAGGAACTTTATCCACAACTGGTCACAGCACAAACTTTGTGCTTTTCGTTGAGTTGATATCAAAAATTTCTCAAGACATTTGGATCAGGGCCGGAGTCGCTCTTTTCCTTAGTCTAAGAAGTTAATCATAAGAATTTATTCACTAAAAAAAATTCTTTTACATATCAAATTGTAATAAACCCTTGTAATCTCTCTGCATAAATCTCATTTTCAATCAAAAGTCCTGATTTTTATTAATAACTACTATTAATATCTAATTACTCCATGTAGCATAAAGAGGCTTCGAACCCATGCTATGTATCGCAGCAATTTGCAAGCCGCTCTTATAAATATAATTAGCCCAATATATCCCCATATATCTCAGCATCCTGAAGATACTTATAATCTGTGGGCATAAAACAATTACATCATTAGTCTCAGCCTATTAATTTAACCCATTTTCTTCAATAAACACATCTCCAACATATAATTCTGCCCATAGCCGTAAAGGCTATATGAACAAATGTTCAATAGCGGAAATACAATATTGAGGTAGGTGTATAATGCTCTTGCACTTAAGCCTGCTTACCAATCATCGGCATAGTCAGAAAGTTTAAAACTTCTAAGGTTTTCAGGGTTTTTATATAGTCTTGACCCAAATTGTCAGTAACCCAGCCATGGCCAGAGAAAAAGATTGAATACTTTGTTGATTTATGCATAGATTGCAATAAAAAAGAAAGAAATAAAATTGTGTACCATTAAAGTATATAAATAAGAATTTTATAGTTCTTATGAATGAAGCTTTGATAGTTTAAAGGGTCACTGAGACTGTTGATTGAAGTGCTGAATGATTATATAGAGCTGAAAGACTAAACAACTACACCTATAATCGCTACAGAATATATAATTGGTGTATAAATATTGCCACAGAGCCAAAGCCTGAAATTGTATAGTTGAATGAGCCATAAGTTGCTGATAATAAGATGAGAATTATCATTTATTATATTATTGCAATTTTTTTATGCTGCCCAATTTATTAGCTTTCCTACTACTATCCTAATTTAATCATCATAATTCCTTAAATTTGGGGACTCGGGTTTCTCTTCAAAAATATCCCCACGGCGGTTTCTAATAATTTCATTCATAATCTCAACCAATTCTGACCTTTCAAACAGTACTGGATACTTTTCAGCAAAGTTTTTCAAAACCTTATAAATAAAATCTTGTAGCTCGGCGGAGTGATATCCCCAATATATACTTTTTATGAACTCATATGTTTGTGATAGAACATTTTTATCATTTGTATTAGCTAAAAGTAAGCTTAGTTCTTTGATCATTGTGGGCAAAGATTGTTTTAAGATTTCTGTCATTAAGGCTGGAGCTGTCATAAAATGCTTTAGCACACCAATGACACCTTTACATATCTCAGGGTCTTCAAGGCCTACAAAAAGATAGTTTTTAAGCTCTTCGAAGACTTCGACCCATTGAGGATTTGTAGGAGGCTTATACAAGCAGGCCCACAATATCTCTACATGGCAATATTCTAAATTGACTAGCCCTTTATCCATAATAAACTTTGACAAACTCGAAGCAACTCCATATGCATTCCACATAGCTGGTGCTCCTGACAACAAATATTTTTGTGTAAAAAGTCCTTTAACAACATTTCCTTTCGACATAATATCCGTACTTAATACAGTTTCTCTAATATCAGGATCAATATGTATCAAGCACCTTATATATAAATCGCAAAGTTCTGGATTGCTAGCAAGACATGGGGCAAGATACACAAGCCCAATTCTAATAATATTTTTACTAGCTGTTGGCTTGAAATTAGCTTTAATGATTTTTTCCAGCAACCCTTGTTGTGATGATTTATGTGGTAAAAGTATACCAGCAAGCCTTAATAACTGTGCCCTAGTCTCCCACCAATTAGAGGTTAATAGTATTTCTACTTTTGGAAGTTCTTTTATGATTACTGCTGGATTTAGACTGGCTATTGATCCAAGGGCACATACAGCTGAAGCTTGAACTCTTGGAGATGGGCTAAGTAACCCTAAGAGAGCATAGTAAATATAGTATTCATGAAGTTCTTTATTGAAAGATGTATCATATTCTAGGAGTTCTGATATAACTTTGATAAGAAAATTATTATCACCTGAAGCTTCGAAGACTTCTTTTACTAGATGGAGACGATTTGAAAAGTTGGAATGAGATGCACTATGGACTAAAGTCACAAGGATTGGCAATTTCTCAGGACTTTTTAGAGTTGTTTTTACAATTGGGGTCAGCATGAAATGAGAAAACAGCTGTCTAGAAACACTACTGTCAAGGTTGGTCATGGAGTCCCCTATTGCTTTGATGCTTTTTACGAAACTTAAGTAGTGCTCAGCATCAATTCGGATTTTTTCGATTGTAGAAAACAGAAGCTCAGCATAGGCTTCGCATTCTTGAGCGGATTTTACGAGGCTATCAGCTAGAACTGCAGATCTTTTAACTAGATTTTCAAAGCATGCCATGACGAAGTCTTGGTTTATTGTCCCCATGATTTCGTAGAACTTCTTTGTCATTTCTTCACCATGCTCGACATCACGGAAATCCATCGCCCTTACGGTCTTATAAGCCATTTGATGCATGATTTCTAAAAAAGTTTCGCTCATTATTTCTAAAGCTGGCTTGACCATAGTATGATTAGCTTCAATCTTGCTTTCCGTCTTCGGCTCAGTTTTATTTAGCGACAAAGCTTTAGCTGCTCTCATGTTCTTATCCATAGCCCGAACCGCCACTTGCCTAACTTCAATATCCTTCTGTTCTTCTGCCTGCTCAATTTTCTTATTTGATCCCTGTGTACGCATTGTATACGAAGGTACAGCAAGTCTTCCAGGTTCTGTTCTTTCTAATCTAATGTTTTCATTATGTTTATTCAAAATCTTATAAGCCTGACCTTCCTGAGTCTTTTTATCTTGTATCCTCTGAAACTCTGTGTCTCTAAGCAAATTTGCAGCAGTTGGCCTTGCATAAGGTGGAGGCTTCGGATTTTCATGAGGTGGTGCAATTGTAAGTTGCCTTTTAGTCAGAAAAGAATACACCATTTTGATGTATTCAATTGCTGCATCAGGGGCATTATGCATTACTGGTTCCCAGTACTTTTTACCTAATGGGATGCTGAGCTTTGTGAACATTCTTTCAAGGTGCTCCCAGTTACTTAATTTTCGCTGCAATTCGGAGCTGTTGTCGAAAGAATGCATTTTTATTTCAGGGTAGTAACGGGAGAAAATTTCTCCGATGAGAAAACCGTTTGCTAGATCTCGCTTTGGGTTTTTTATAGAGTAACTTAGGTCAAGGCCTTGCATCCATTTTAGAACTTCACGAGGGATGCCTGACATTTTTTATTACTGGAGAAATGATAGAATATGATACAAAATATGAATAAAAATATATACTGTGATAAAATTACTTATATAGTAAAGTTCTTAATTTTGCACCCTCGAAATTGGACATTACTCCACTTGGTACATAAAAAATCATAAATTTTCTAAATATTTTTACTGAATTCCTGTCTGAAAGCTAGACAGCTAGTTTGACTTGAAATTTAAATTTCTAAATGCAGCCTTAAGTATGGTATTAATAAAACCAAAAGATTTCTCAAATAAATTTATCTTTATTCAAAAAAATCAAGCTTATAATGAATGGAATCACTCGTTTCTTTAGCTTAAATTAATTAAGATAAAAATTATGAAGTCCTAAAATTAGGTAGGGCAATTCAGGCTTTTGATCATCTTCAATTTTATCTAGAATTATTTTGTATATTGAATATATTTAAAATTACTATAATAAATTTTAATCACTTATAAAATCTATAATACATTTTTTATTAAGTTAACCATAGGTGCTAATAAATGTTCATGCTAAGCCACAACTGCAAATCTTTCAAAAGTTCTCTAAAAGCTACTTATATCACTTGCGATCAGAAGTCTAGTGTGATATTTGATGATCTTTCAAGAAAATCTAATTCTAGTGTTATTTAAAAATTCACAAATAATTAGGATTTTTAATAACTATAACTTTCTCATAATGCCTAAGCCAAAGTACACAGTTATATTTAATAGAGCAAATAGCTCTATTTGCAGCTAGGGTCTCTTCATAAAGTGTAAATCTAATAGTCCATACTAAAGTTTAAAATGACTAAATTTATACATGTGCTAGTCAAAAGTTATAATTGAATTTTCTGGTATTTATCTTTATTGGTAAAATACATGATATGCTTTCCGAATAAAATTTCCTACAATATGCTTTATTTATATATCTTCATGATACTGAAAACTATTATAATTTTTTTATGAATGCCTATGTCTTGACTTAATAATAAAAGTCGTCTGATCAACATAGCCAATGCAAAGCCTTAAGTTTCAAAAAGAGTAAGCCACAATATAATTCTTGTTGGAGAATGATAAAAAGCAATTTAAGTTCATACTTATTTTAGGTACAATTAAACTTTATTATTTATATATGCAAGGCATCATACTTAAATGCACTTGTAAACTTTCTTGTATATTTTTTTTAACATTTCTTATTAACATAATATTTTATCTTATATAAACTTAACTAACTATAAATCATTATCTCAATCTTAATGCCAATGCATCCAAATTACTACAACCAACATCCTAAACTTCTATTTTACCCTATATCAATCCTTAAACCTATTATTTTATTTATATATATCCCTATGCATTCCTGTAACTTCCATATCATCTGCATCATTCCTCATAACTTCTTAATCCTTCACTTCATTTCCTCCAAGAATCTCCATCTTCTTCTTATTCCTCCAACTGTCACAGCATATTTAAATCCAAACCTTCTAACTTTCATATTTAACATTCAGTTAATAATTACAGTTAAATGGAACTTCCTCATGAAGCTAAGACTCTCGTAAGAATTTCTGAAATCATAGGTTTAGACTCGAAAGAAGTCACTTTTCTATACAAAATTTCCCCAGAACCAGTGGTTTGTCAAATAAACGAGTCTAAAGAAATTGCTGGACCGGTAGTTGAGCTTGATGTTATAGTCAATGAACAAGTTGTTGTGTCTGCAATAGTTGACATAGGAGAGAACAAAGATACTTGGGTTAATTTGTCTGATATAGTTTCAGTGAAACTTTATGTACACAATGTTCAGAGTTCAACCCATTTGAACATGAAGCCTTTAATACAAGGGCTCATCCCAGCTACTCAATCATCTTGCGATTATATTAAAAGATTGCAAGAGATTGAAGAAGATGAAAGGGATATTACTAGTCTTCTTGCACAATCCCGCCATAAAGCTCCAGTCGCTTATAAAGATTATTTAGACTCATCACCTAGGTCGACTGCAAAAAGGTCACCGTTAAAAAAGAAAACTTTAGATACTGACAATTTTGCCGATTTTGAGCCTGATTACAAGTACCAAAGCTTCTATAATGTTGGACTTGAAAATATTTCCAGTTCAGAAGTAAATCTTCTTGAAACTGCTGTTGTTGGCATGATGAGCAAGCTAAGATCCCTAAGATATGACGTTGAAGAATATGAAATCAATGATGAGATTATTATGGAGTTTGAGTCTCCTATGAAGAATCTTAAAGACTCGGTTGAAGAAAGCAAAAATCAAATTGATGGAGAAGAAAAAAATAAGGATGAAAAAATAAAAGAAATAAATTCTGATATCAAACTAGCCGAAAATGATCTTGAGACAGTGACTCGTAAAAATGAATCACTTCAGAAGGAATTAGAAGCTCTTAAAAAGCAATTGGCTGAACAGAGAGCTTTAAATGAGAAAGAAAAAGTTGCTGAAGGGCTTAGTGAGACACAAGTACTAAGAAATGAACTAGCTAAAGTGACCCAGGATATACAAAGCCTAGAAGGAGAGTATGCTCAGATCACCGAAGAGTTTGTAAGAAAGTTTCCAGAACAAGAACTGGCTATAGCTGTAAATGAAAAGCTTTTAAGGTTATCGGAACTTCATAGAATAACGACTACAAGAGATGCATCTTTACAGGAAGGGATGCAACTACTAACTGAACTCATATCTTTAGAAGGCGAGCTACAAGTGCAGCAAGACCGAGAACTTCAAGACGAAAAATACAAAGAAGAGCAAGGTGCCTACTCAAGAACCAGCAAGCATATAAATCTTCAGCTGCAAGAAATCAAAGCTAACACCGACCAAAACCTCAAGATCTCAGAACGTAATACTCAAGAAATCATTCATAATGCTAAACCTCTTCAAGACCTCATAAGCCTAAACAGCCAAATTCTAGAAGAAAAAAAGAAAACCTTTGAAGACATAAACTCTCAACTTGAATACATACAAAAAAACAACTCACAATTAGAACTAATACTTGATAAAGAAAAACAAATAATAAGTGAGCATGCAGAAGTTCAAAAAGAATATATAAGTTCAAGTTTAGCTAACAAAGCAGCCTTAGTAGAATTAGAAAACATCAGTAATGATTTATTAAAAGTAGCAGAAAATAGTATAACTGCTGGAAGACTATTAAGAAGAGCTGAAGATATGGTTGAAGAACAAGAATTACAGCAGGTATCAATGCATAAACTTATTGCTATGATAAAAGCTACAAAGCCAGCTTATATTGCTGTGCAGAATGATTCAACTGATATGGCTTTAGCTAAATATTTGAATGCAAGGCACAAAACTTTGGATGTGAATTTTAAGAGGACTGATAAGGATAAGTATATTTTTGGTTCGCTGAAAGTTGAAATAAAGCAAGAAGATGAAATGTTGGTGGTTGTGGAAGGGAGAAAGCTAAAGATTGAAGAGTTTTTAGAGGCTTATACTCCTGCTGAGAAAGAGAAGACTATTAAACGTAGTGGAAGTAAGACCATGGAGAAGAAACTTGAAGGAAAGCCCCCTGTTAAGGTTCCTGCCAAGGCTGCTACATTACCCTTAGCTCAAAGCAACAGGAAAGCTAAGTAGTATATCTAGCCAGTTATTTCTTTTAAACTTTGATTTTTAATATTTGTGATAATCTATTAACTAATAATATTAACCCAAGCAGATATAGATATTGTAAGCGCACAAATAAACAGCAAAATATCAGCAAAAAACTCTTTAAACATTTTCAATTTCCTAGCTGCTTTTTCTATAGATGACGAAGGAACATCAGGTGTTATAATCCCATAGCTTATTTCTGTGATAAATTTATAAGGGACTAAAGCTGATAGAAAACATGATAGGATGATATATCTATTTTTTAATGCGGCATAGTATCCAGCCCATATAGCTAATAGAATAATAACCCCGAATTTTATGTTTTTAACTTTCCCCTATGTGATGCTTACTTTGTATGTTTCAATGCTTTCTATTAGTTCCATTTGTTCTCGGAGAGAGATTTCTTCTTTAGGTTTTTCAACAACTTCTTCTGATGGCTTTTCGACTATTCCACTTCTTTGGAGGATTTTCTCCCTTCTTTTACGTCTGATCTCTTCAGAGTCCATGTTTATATTATGGCTAAAAAATTGTCTAATTTTAAGAATTTTTTGATCAAATTTGATTTTTTATAGGCTATTAGCTAGCTCATGCTTTTATCATGATTTAGAATAATTATTTTCATTCTTATGCTGTGGATGAGATAAATGAGGATGATGGAATGAAAAGGATTTACTTTTTTTAGGGTGGACTAAAGATTTTGTGATGAAAAGACATAGATTATTATGAGGGGCAATCATGATTTTATGATTAATTTTAGATTTCTTGGGTTTTGTTTATTGGGTAGTTATAGACTATAAGAATATTTCTATAACTTTTAGAGTTAGAGTTTGGATGAAATAATTTAGATGGCTGAATAGATATTATAATTGCAATCTATCTTTGCACATATACCAATAAATTGACTATCATTAAATTTATATCACAAGCTAACTTTAGTTTTCAAAGTTACACATAATTTATGCATGAACTTACAATTTCACAAATATTATCATAAATAAATATCAATATTTATGCTTATTTTTTATCAAACTATTGCATTTTCTTATAATCCATGATAAAATATGATCATTTCTAAATCAAACTATTTTTTTTCATTTTTACAGTTAATCATAGAAGATATGATGCTAGTAGTAAATAAATCTAATTTAAAATCTTACTGAAAAGTCTTTTGTGCCAATGTAAAACCTTAACCAAATGCCTAGGCAAAATGGCCATCTCCACTCTTAAGGTTCACATTACAATAGCTTAAATATCATCCTTGGAACTCTTAAACAAGAAGACAAGCACTTTAAATTTACCAAAGATCATGAATTTTCTGAAGGCAAACGCACTATCAGCATTATCAACTTCCTTATCTATAGAGTCTCTTATTGATCGTTCTCAAAAAAACTGGCAATCGTCTTTATATGCACTTATGACGAGAGCATCTACATTGCATACTTCACTGATAATGCTCTAAGTGATCCAATGGATTATACAACCAAACCTTAATGGATAAGCTTCATGCTAAAAACAGAAAAACATTACTTCAGCTACTTGCATTAATCAAATCCCTTATATACTTAGAATATATAAATGGGATAAAGATATAAGTAAGTATAGGAACTACACTTATGACAAGCAGTGTACTTTTGAGAGCCAATATTACAACCATAATGGAAAAAAGAAGGGAAGAACTAGAGTTACTTGTAGTTGATGAGCAAGTTGGAATCATGAAAGTTTATTATTATTGATTTGGATGACATATCAAAATGATATGATGGGAATTAGCCCACTCACTACAAAAAGATCAAATTAATATAGATCATCTTGATTAATTATTGATAAGATTTTAAAGGAGTTTTGAAATTTGGTTAGAAGACAAATATGGACATTTTTTATGGAAGTGAGAGGTTGTGAAATAAGATTAGATTTTTTTAATTGGGCTAGTAGGAGATAGGTATAAGTTTAGCTTTTTATTGAGGATAAGAGCAGTAAGGAGGTTTTAAATTTTATATAGAATGTGCGAAAAAATTATAAGAGTATTAATATTTTTGAAATATGATGCCATTTAACATTTATAAATGGGCTCGTGCTCAAGCCTTATTAGACCCTCACCACAGACTAAGCTTTCAAAGAGTATTTACACATATCCTCGGGTCTGCACAGTTAAAATCAAATGCAAAGAGGATACAATAAACTCTCCTGACACGCCATTTAACTTCATACTTACAGACCCAATCCACTTACGTTCAGAAAATATACTTATGGATAATTTAGAAATAATAGCATCTCAGTGTATTCTTCCAGGAATTGATCCAAGAGGTGAATATTTTAAAAAATGTCAAGATAGTTGCTTAATTCTCAGTAATTCTAATTCGATGTTCATAGCTTTATTTGATGGTCATGGGAGCGAAGGAAATTCTGTAGTAGACTTTTGCAGTTTATATGCAGAAAAAATTTACCTATCTAATTGGAAATCTCCTTTTGTAACTTTTAAATAGCCAGACCCTGAGCAGTTCCTAAAAGAACTGACTGAAAATTGTGACAGAGATTTAACAAAAAGTGACTCTAAAATTGAGGCATCTTATTCAGGAACGTAATTTTTAATAAGCACTGCCATTTTCATGTTAATTTTTGAAAGCTGGGTATATACAGCTAGTGTCGGAGACTCTAGAGGGATTCTCGCCACAACTAGCTCATTACCCCCAATTGTCCCTTTTGTCCCTCGTATAGACAATGAAGTTATAAGCCAACTCAAGTTATCCAGGACTATACAAATTGATGGGTCCTTACGCTTTCTCCAATTAACTAAAGACCAAAAACCTGAAGACCCTGAAGAATTTAAAAGAATCATAGACTATGGGGGGAGGGTAAAAAGACTACTAGATGAAGATGGGAATAAAATTGGGCCTTACCGCATTTGGGAAACAGACGCCAATGCCCCAGGATTAACAATGACAAGGTCTATAGGAGATACTGAAGCTAAAAATCTTGGAGTCATATCAACACCAATAATAACAAAGCATCATATCAATTTAAAAGAAGATCTGTTTATTGTTGTAGCTTCTGATGGGATATGGCATTGCATGGACAATGAAGATGTTATAAACTTTATTGATTATTATAGACCTATATCTTGTAAAGAGATTATAAAACATAAAGATTCTGAAGTTAGTACATCAAATAGTTGTATTGCTCAATTGATATGTGAAGAGGCTAGGGTTAGATGGCTGAGTATAGTTGAGTTGGATGATGTGATGATTGATGATATATCATGTGTAGTTTTGGAGTTTCCTTATAGGAAGAGGAAGAATTATGTTAAGGCTGTGACTAATCCTAATAGAGTGGAAACTGTTGAAAGAAGGATTACTAATATGCTACCTGAGGAGAAAGCTAAGTATTTGAAGTCGCCGACTATTAAGCAGACTAGGATGAGTGACCCAAGAAGAGGAAGCCATATTATTGAGTTCCCAGATATACCTGTTTAGAGGATTATGCAATAAAGAATATTTAGTTGCTCATAGATTAAATACGATGTAAAAATTTTAATAATTTATTATTATTAGAAGTTAGGCTTTTTATATATGGACTAAGGAGATGTGCATGAGTTGATGGTTTTAAAGATAAATCTACAGTTAATTTTTGATAGAGAGTTTATGATATTTGTTTGGACAATTGAGAAATGTATACTTTTTTAATATTTAGAATTAGAGAGTTCAAAATAAAATTATGATTTATTTTAAGGTAAATTATTAAAAATTAAGTCATAGATAGAATATGCTGTAAACTTTGTCATATAATTGATTAGATCTTGCATAAATGTGTTCTGAATCATTAATTTTTAGGGATATAAACAATTGAATAAGCTAATTCTTACAATTTTTTTAATAAAAAAAAATTCCTTTAAAATCATAATTTATATATTTCTACTAAAAATATGTCAGTTTTTGTTAGAAAGGTCTTAGCTCGGCTTGCAACTCCAAAAAATTCTCATAATGAACAGCATGAAAAATCAAAATGGTATTAACTAGATATATGCTAACTCAAAAGGCTAAAGAAAGTTCATAATGTATCTCAATTTTTAAATTTTCATCAATTCATTTTCATGAAAGCCACATCATATGCAAAAACCTCTTCAGTTTTATCATATAAAATATATTGAATAGATGCTACAATCATTAAATATATAAATTATGTTAAAGTATAACAATCAAATTTGCTAGACTACTAGTCAAGCTGCATGCATAAAATAAATAATTTAAGAAATAAACCAACAAGAGATCCTTATCAGAAAGAATATGCATTATCCTAATGATATACATACTTGTGTGAAATCATTTTGAGATTACAGAAGCCAAAATTAAAAAAATGCTAAAATATAGTTACAATCAGAAAAAACCTTAGAGAAGGGAAAACAGTCAATAAAATTAAAATAATAATAGTAATTAACCGAGGCTTAACCCCCCTAAATAATAATATTCATAAAACCCTTCAAGGTCTAACCTCATTTTTGCAAGGTCCTTGTTTCATCTTCATATAAGTGTGCAACTATATATAATTTTAGTATAGTAAGTGAATAATTCAAAAATTCTGGCACAAGAGAAATTATTGAAGATCGTAAAGATCATCTGCAATTAAGCTTAATCTCTGAAGTTTATCAACTTACAATATCTCATTAAATCATTTTTTTCAGTCAACAAGATCTGCTTTTGTACAACAAGATTTTAATAATTACAGTTAATTTCAAAAAAATTAGAAACTCAATAAAATATAGATTTTTTCTCTTATAAAATATCTGCAAATATTTATGAAATTTTAATCTTTATGCATTCTACCCATTATTCATATCATTTTCTGTATAACTTCATGAAAATAACCATCCTCTATAACAACTAATATTTCGTGAATTTTCACATATCTTAATCAAATCAAGGCTATAAAAAATTGGCATATTCCTTATGAAATTACTATAATAATTCAATAGTATCTACTTTACTCATATGCAATCAATTTTTTAAACCCTTTCACCTCAACTCTCATACAAATTTCATATAATTTAATATATTTTATTAATCGATATTCCTGATCTTCTTACCATCTTTCCATTCACCCTGTCTCTTCCTCCCATTTAATTCATAAAAATACCCAATCCCATGCTGTTTTCCATTTGCCCACATACCTTCATACTTTTTCCCATCAGGCCATTCAAACACGCCATATCCATGTTTCTTATCGTCAAAATACTCTCCAGTATACTTTCTTCCATCAACCCAAGTGAAAATCCCTTTTCCATTCATTTTGTTTGCTTTCCATTCTCCAACAAACTTCCTCCCATCAATCCATGAATATGTTCCATTGCCTTGTATGTCATTATTAACAAACTCCCCAGCATATTTACTTCCATCAGCCCAATTAAATATCCCAAACCCTGATTTATTCCCAAAAGAATAGTTACCTTCATATTTTGCTCCATCAGGCCAACACTCAACGCCTTTACCATGTTGCTGATCTTCCATCCATTCTCCTTCATATTTAGCCCCATTTGAATGAATATAAACTCCATATCCATGTGCTCGGTCATTGACCCAAAATCCTTCATATATATCTCCATCTGAATGAATAAGCCTTCCATATCCGCTAGCTTTATTATGCTCCCACATCCCTTCATATTTAGATCCTTCAACCCAAATCTGTATACCGTGTCCATGCTTCTCATTTTCTGAGTTCCAGGATCCTATATACACAGCTTGGTTTTCTAGCATAATTGGGTCTTTTTCATAGGTTTGACCATAATCCTTAAAGGTTTGTGGGTAGATTAACTTACCGGCTTTTTGTTCAGCAGCTATCGCTGCTGGAGTTAAATAATCAGGGATTTGTAGAGGGTTAGGTGATGCTGGAGCTTTAGGGGGATTGCAAAAGGAAAAGAATATTGATGAATTTTTTTGTGAGTCTGAAGCTTTAAGATCATTGTATAAGCTTAGAGAAGCACGCATATCTAAAGTTTCACCGTTAATTCTTGTTGATGGCCCCGAAGATGTGAAGTTATCATAGGAATCAAGCTTTTTTAGGTCTTTTTTATCACTTTCTTCATTCTCAGTAACGACTTGAATATCTTCTGATGTGCAGGCTGACATGCAAGAGCAATTTGTTCCCATATTTTAGTACTATTAAGATGTGGAAGAAATGCTCTTCGTAGAGAAGTGTGCTTAATTAATATGATAATTTAGAAAATATATGACAGATTCGCAAACTGCAAGATTTTATGAGTAAAAACTAATATTCATATACAATATTATATATAAAATAGCTATAGATTATAGTTTTAACAAGCTAACTCACATAATAGCAAAGATGTAGCTTTTCTTAGTTCAATATCTTTAGAATAAATCCATTCAGGGTCTTGTTTGTAGGCTCCTAACGCAGTTATCTAATATATTCATAGATTTATATAATAATTACTATTAAAAATTTATAATCCTGCTTTCATTGGTTTTTAGTAGTGAAAAACCGAGTTATAGATTATCTGCTACTGGATATATATGTGTTTGAAGGTGACTTGAAAGGATTAAGCTGTAGGATGATAATATAGCATTACAGGATTTTACTACAGTTAAACCTTTGGTTAGCGGGATGCTTAAGACAGTGTTTTTGAAAGCTCACAAAGTTAAGAAAATGTTTTTGCTATGAAGATAGTGAATAGAGAGAATATTACCGCGTACGAGATAGAGGAGAATATTGTGCTTGAAAAGAAAATATTCCACAGTTAGATCATTTCTGATAATGAAGATATAAAGATTAAAAATGTTTGCATTTATTATTGAAATTCATAAGAGTATTAAACTTTTCGATGTTTGAGAAAGTTCAAAGAATGTAATGCTCAGTTTTATAAATTAAATATAAGCCTAATAGTAAATTCACTATAGAATTCATAGATAATACTGCAAAAAATCATTATGATTTCATTCTAAATCATATAAAATCGACTTTTTATTATAATCTAATAAAACCCTAATTTATGCAGAATGCTGTTTATCATATTAGAACACCATCATGAAAGGAAGCTAATTTATCGAGAACTCAGAACATAGTTGTTGATACAGAAGGCTTCCCAAAGTTAATTAAATTTAGCAGTCAAATTTGTTACGGGTTGTATCTGCATAATTGTCATTATATCATAGTTATGGCTTAGCCGCTGATAACTGGATGCAGAGATAATACTTTATGAGCTTATATTTGGATGCTTACTTTTTAGAGAAGAATAATCAAATCCATATGTAATTTAAGGAAAAAATTCAAGAAAAAAAGCTTATTTTCCCTAAATAGATTGACAATAAACAAGGTTAAAGAGTTCATAAAATAATTACTAAGAAAAAATTCTGCTAGTAAACTTTGAGGATATTTCGAAAATTTTAAAAAGCATTCTTGGTTTATTATGCTTAATTGGGATAAATTCATAAGCAAAGAGCTTAAGTGTCTTATGTTCCAAAGCTAGCTCTGCTGTATGTTGAGATAGAAAATGAATTAAATAGAAAAATACCTCGAAAAGATTACCTCTAAAATTGAAAAGAAAAGTAATCCTAAAAAGCAAAAGGGAACCTAAGTCCCTGTGAATAGGGATGAAGAGCTCTAATAGTTATAAGTAAAAATTATTATAGATCAATCCTATCACCCAACCATAAAACTTTAGATTTTTATACCATTGTTATAAAGAAATATCATTATATTTTTTAGAGGAATATACAAAAGGGTGCTTCAGTAGTTCTTGAGCTGTAGGTCTAAGATTACAGTCCCTCTGAAGGCATTTACTAAGAAAATCTTTACAATTGTCGCTAATATTGCTAGGAATCACAGGGATTTCATTATAAATCGCAACTCTCATCATAAGCATAACTTGATTTTCTATACCATTCCAAGGTGGTTTTGCTGTGAGCATTTCAAGGACTACACATCCAAGGGACCATATATCAGCTTTTCTTCCATATCCCCCTTGCTTCATAACCTCAGGGGCCATCCATGGTAAACTCCCTTTCATAGATTGCATATCCCCAGACTCTCCTAATTCATTCTCATATTTCTTAGAACTTCCAAAATCGCATAGTTTAATTTTACCATTAGAGTCCAAAAGGATATTTTCACTTTTTAAGTCCCTATGGATGATTCCGTTTTCATGCAAAAAGCGGATTCCTTTTAGTATCTGCCTTGTATATGCTTGAACTGTTATCTCAGAAAGACCTCCAAGTAAATATAATAGTTTGGCTAAGCTTCCTCCTGACAGATATTCTATATACATACAATAATTGCCTTCTAGAATCTCACTTCCTAGGTATTTGACGATATTTTTATGTTTAAGTTTTTTTAATATGCTGATTTCTTGGATTAAAGAGTCGATAAAACGCTGTTGAGTTTCGTTGGCTGAGTTGTAGAACAGCCTTTTTACAGCAAAGATCTTCCCTGATTTTATGTTGATGACTTTCATTACTTGGCCGAAACCCCCTGAGCCTAGTAATTCCATGACCCTCCAATGAATTTCTTTACCGTTTATAGAGTTGAGCATTGGGTCTTTGTCTAGAAGCTTGATTTTCAAATTGTTATAAACGGATATATTGGATGTTGTGTTTAACTCATCTACTATGTTTTCTATTGTGCATTCACGGTTTAATGTTGAACCTTTGAAGCTTTGAAGATTATGGAGACTGTGTTCTGAGATAAGACTGCCTACTGTAGACTTTTTTGTGGTCTGTTTTCTCACAAAAGGTGAGTTGAATTTCTTTTGACTTATGGAGTTCATTGAGATTATAGAGGACCTAACAGGTTTTACATCATTTTCTAGCTCTGAGCTTCCATAGGATGAGTTTAGATCTTTGGCTTCTGGAAGTTCTGGGGATTTTTTTGTGGAAACTGTTTCGTTCTTAGTTGAGAGGTCTGAGGAGTAGTCTTTTACACTAGGCCTAATCCGAATTCCTTTCATTTCCAATTGTTTAGGGCTTTGAACTGGTATAAGCTTAATCTTAAGGTTTTCTGAATATATTTTAGATTTTACTTTCGGGATCAAGGCTCTAGAAGACTGGTCTTCATGGTTATTAGCTTTATTTTTATAATTAAATCCTTGAAAAACTATAGCATGAGTTGAGAGTTTTCCTTTAGGAGAAGACCCTAGTAAAGTGCTAAGGCTTTTAGTTGAAATTCTAAGATCAGGTGATGACATATGGGGCAGTTTTAAAAAGCTTCTAGGCTTAAGCTGAGCTGTAGCAGTTGAAGCACTAAGTCTTGGTGTGAGAGTAACTTTAAGGCTTGGGGATACATTGGCTAATGGGTCTAATAAATTGTGTTTTTTCATGGTATGATAATTATAATTATTATAATACAACATTTGATTAAATCATCATAATTTTAGAAATTGTTCAAAAACTAAATTGGAATATTACAAGAATTGTGAGGATTTTTAAGGTTTCATAACGATAGGAAGGTTGATTTTGATGGGGAGAAGTAGGAAGGCTTGTTAAAAAACTAAAAAATTTGAAATTTCAAGATGGGTCTAATTGGATGATTTAGGATAGCATGTTAAAAAATGTAATAATATGAAATTGTAACAGTTTAAGAAATATGTTTAGCAGTAATTATTGATAACTTGGAAAATATTTAAGGGATGGGAGATAAGGGTGAAGGTGAGTTAAAATTTTTTATGGATTTGAAAGTGCTTGAGAAATTAAATCACTGGCCGCTTGCTAATGAAAATAATATAAAACTCAATATAGGCAAATTTTTAGGGATAGTTTTAAGCCTTATATTTGAATAGAGACTCATTTAATCAAATTTTGTTATTAAAATTATTTATAAAGCTTATAAGTTCTAAACTAAATCAAATAAGCTTTAGCCCCACTAAAAATTATACTCATTAATATAAACAATTATCAAACCCTATCCATTATCCCAAATCTGCAAGCCTAACCTATCAATATCATCACAAAGTCAACCATAACCTTTATCAATTCTCTCATGCTTGCATATTTTAATCTAAAATACTTAAATCATTATCAAGTCAAAATGCTAATTAAATCATGTTAGAAAACCATGAAAAAAATCTTCCTTATCCAAACTCCTCTGATAAACCTCTTACAAACAACTCCTCCCAGCCTTCTCTCCTCCATGAAAAAATCCTTATTCTCCAATCTGAAAATGCAAACCTAGAAAAAACCATAGTCCAACTTCGACACGAGATCTCAAACCTAACTGAAAAACGCAAACTTGATCTAATAACCCTAAATTCCGAGTCAATCGGATATAAATACCATGCATTATCAACTGAACTATCCCGCTGCCTAGAAAAATCAGGATGCGAACTGACAAAATTCAGTAAAAGCTATGATCAAGCAATAAAGGCTCTCAACAACTGGGGAGATGGTTTTAATACAATCATCTCATCTATGAAAAACCGCATGCTTCCAGCAAGCAAGCATAATTTAGACTTTATGCATACAATTTTAGATGAACTTTACAATCTGAGAGCCCAATTAACGATTGTCCAGAATTATGTGGCTGTATTAGAATTTAATGAATCATCTCTAAGGGATTCTATTAAAAAGACTGATAAAAAAAGCTTGACGTCAAGATCAATTAGTGTTAATAGAATGGATGAGATAAGTAAGGAAGATGGGGATTTTATGAGAGGAGATTTTGTATTAGATATAGCACCTTGTGTGAAGATGAATGAAGAGAATAAGTTTGATGAGCTGAAATTGAAGATAAATAAGCTGAAATTATCACTTTGCAAGCTTAAGAATCAGAGGGATCGGGCTAAGATTGATAATGAAAGACTTCTTTTGCAGTTGAAACAAACTAAAGAGCAGTTGGCAATTGCTGAAGAGTCGGCGTCTGGACGAGAAGTTAGTTTGGAAAATAAAGTTAAGGAACTTAGTCAGATACTTTGTAGACTTAAGGAAAACCCTAAGATTGAAGAGATTGTTAGTAAGTTTGAGGAGGAGTTGGCGAAGTCTACGAAAAAGCACTCGAGAACTAGATCTAATATTATAATATATAATAGGTGATAATTTGTATATGCTGTAAAGAATGATAGGTTTTATAATTTTTTAAACTATGCAATATGTTAATGAGAACAAGAGCTTATTCTATAAAGTTTTTAATAAAAATTAGTTTCAGTATTATTTATAAAGCAATTTATAACTGATATACCTATAGTAAATGCTAATAATAAATAAGTTAAACTTTTGATTTACTTGCTTTCAATATCTTCATTTTGACTGAGCTTTTGCTTGTAGTCATTCTTACGTCTTGTGTAATATATGACAACTCCAGCTACAAACACTAAGGCTACTAAAGTAATTAAAAGGATAAAACTCACAAAGACCGCCTTTTCTTGAGGAATATTTTTGTCATTCTTATTTTTAGTATTATCAGATAACTCAATTTCTCCTTTTCCTGTTACAACTATATCTTCAACATAAAATTCTGAACTTGATAATACTGCTTTAAAATCATAATGCCTATCTGAATGCTTATTTAGCCTTTTATATGTTATAACATAATATAAACTTGCATAGCCTGGAACTTCATTGTTGAAATCTATTATTGAAGCATTTGATATCGATAAATCAGAGTATTGCATAAAATAAACAGATCCTGACTGAATGTATTTAGGAACAAGAGTGCACACAATGTATTTGACCTGATAATTATCAATTAATTTGAACCCTGGATTGAAATTTACATGATGATAATATCTAAGGTAGTTGTTATTTGTTATAATAAGCTTGAACTCAATATCAGAATACGGCTCAGAATTATCGTCTTCTGTTTTAACAAATTCTAGCACGTTTACAAATTCGAAAGTTATATTAGGATATATAATATTTAATATTGAAACGAAGGTATTATAGTTTTCAACAGCTTCAGGAATTATGAGATTTTCATCCAGACGTGCTATTGACCCAAGAGCGATTTCAAAAACATCTGTTGAATTAGCAGTTCCATAGTCTAAATATGTCCCATATTCTGGTATTTCATTAAGATCAAAAGCTTTTATTAGATCATATCCATCTGGGATTAAATATTTTACATTTTCTGTGAGCATTTTAAAGATTTGATTACCTGTATTATTGTAACTTGCAAAAGGTATTTTATACATATTCCCAGTTCCTTGATAGCTAAAAGCTAACTCTGGATTATGCCCACTAGAATAATAAACTCTTATAAATTCTCTTGCAATTTCAGACTCTAGAGGAAACTCTCCACTATAGTCTTCTGAGCATTTATCATCTATAATTTGGAATTCTTTTGGGAAATTATGATTAGGATTGATTCCATTATCATAACCCGAACAATTCATTTGATAATTTTCTAAGCCAGTTTTAACTACAGGGAATGACTCATGCATATAATGCTCCTCCATGTATTTATAAGCTTTTTGATTAAGAATAGGAATAAAGTGTATTTCATAAGTATTTACAATGAAACTTTCCAAGTGTTCTCCTAAGATTGATTTTGAAGCAAGCTCTTCAGCAATTTCTAGGACTTGAATAGCTGCTTGAGGATAGCCTCCATAAAAACCCCCAAGGACTAATACTAAGGGTTTTATGTATTCTGAGTGAATTGAAGCATTTTGCAGTATAAGTCTATCGAAAATACCATATGAAAATTGAGTCAGCAAAGATGGATATAGAGATGCAAGGTTGGATATAGTTGAGAGGATTTCAGAATAGGTGAGGTAGCCATCTAGAGATCCTAGTTTTATATGTCCTTTTACAAGAAAAAGAAGTAGCAAAAGTAAAAATATTTTCATTTTTTATGAAAAAAGTATATGAGATCTTAAGTTAAGTATAGATTAAAAGAAAGATTGAATTAGATTAGCTTATGGGAAAAATTGAAAACATGTGAAAATTTAACTAGATTTGGTTCTAAAGGTTATTTTTCTATGAGGATGCAATTATTTAGTATATTATCTTTGTATAAATTGGGCATAATTTTAATCGGATAATTTCAAAAAAATAGTTTTGTTTAGTCTTCAATAGATTAAAAGAAAATAAACAACTCATTTTTGCTGATATATGCATTAATTGTTGAATGCTCTAGTAGCATGGAACTTAAGGTTCTCCTAAAGATAAAGAATCTGTAAAGTATATAAGTCATATTGAAGGAACATTGAATAACATAAATCTTATAAAAATAATCGAAAAGTTAAAGGAAGCTTATTCGAGTTTAAGTATAGATAAAAAAGTTAATAATAATCTATGGGTAAGCTTTAATAACTTAATAAAACCTATGCATTTGGAAGAAGATAAGTAGTAAGGATTCATTTATAAATGAATTAGATATTTTTAATAAGTAGAATTAGTGGACTGACTAAATCATTACAATCAATTAACCCAGAAAGGATGCATTCCCTATTGTAGAAGAATATTAAACTTATGATAGATTATTAAAATAAAATGACTATAAACGCGGCTGTCGCCAAAGAAGCTATGGAACATGTATGCAATATCCTTGCATTTTATGGAATAAGAGTTGTAAACCCTGAGACATTCCGCCAAGCAAAACTTGGTAAGAACGAAATGGTAACTTTAATGTAGTGTGATAGGCTTTGGGTAGCGTTGTTTCAATTGATTATATTAAACCTTCACAACTTCCGCATTAGACTTACAACAACCCCTTCAAATTCCCCTTTGCTCCAAAGACTTGTTATATACATGCTTTATAAGTATAAATGCCCATTCCATATCCAATCGACAGCTCATTGTCTTTTATTATCTTTTGGTTATTTGATGAACCATTTTGACTTTTTCACCAAATACGATAATAATTTTTCTATATGTCCAACTGGGCTTAGTACTGTTGAAGAGCTTAATTCTATGGCTAATGATTATGTTAATAGAAACTTGCCTAATTATTCTAATGTGACTTGGAATTCAATTTTAAGCACTTATAAAGGGATTTCTTGTCAAATAAGAGATACTTATGCTCAGTTAAGATATACGGCGAAGCTTATAAGTAAAGTTCATGATAATGACCCAAGTTTGCATCCTGAGGATATATGGGTAGCGAGTTCTGAAGAGAGGATTAATAGGTATGCAGAGATTATGAGTTACAATGAGAAAGTTGATCAAAGGAAAGAACTGGAATATAAGCAGAGGGAAGTGTTTTGGAAATGGATCGCTGGGGTTGTAGATTCAGTTGAGGATACCAGTGAGATTAATACCAGTTCAGTTTGTTATGCAGATTTCGAAACATTGATTTGTGAGTAAAATTTATTTAGTATCGAAAATACTTATCAGTTTACAGCAAGTGTCTGGGGAGAAATTAGTGGTTTGCTTCCTGCATTAGACGCAAAAGTTTCTGAGATCCTTGCAGCGTATCCAGAAAGTGCTCAAGAACTAGAAAAAATCTTTGGCGAGCTGTCCAACAAATTCTTAACCTTTGAAGAAAACCTCAGCAAAATCACACAAACTGGTGAAATCCCATCTGCTCTAAATCTTACTTCCCTGCAAACTAAAGACCGAGGTGATGGAGACTTAATCCAAGTAAAAAAAATAGACGAACTAACTGAAAACATGTCAAAGCTTCAGAATACCCTAAAACTCGATATATACAAAACAATGAAAACTGTTCAAGGTTTTAAAGTATATAACGTTTAGCTTTATTAATGGTCGACTAATGAATTTTATTATTTCACGTTTAAGTTTATTTAGCACAATGGGATATTATACTAAATGTATAGCTGAAATATAAATATTATTAGCCCCGGTACTTGTGCAGATATCAATTGTGCATAATTTTTCAAACAGCACTACTTCACATGAGTTTAAAGTAAAAATAATGCAATCATTCCATATGATTTTATAATTATGAAATCATCCGAAATGGGAGAAAAAGGTCTAAAATACAGTGATAATATAAACAAAATGCTTCTAAGTCTAATCAAAACTGGCAATATTAGAAAATCAAAAGAATGACTTAGTTTTTATATTAATAGTTATAATATTATCCTAGGATCTTCAGCATTAATATATGCATATATTTTTTTGGAAATAGATTTTCCAATTGTAACAGATCCAGTTGGCAAGTCTTTTAACATCAATTCTCTTTCAGAATCTTCTTCAAGTTTACTATAGCCTATGAGCAATGATGCAAAACTTGGGTAGATTTTACTAATTGCCTGAGCTTTGGCTTGAGATACTCCTGGAATACAGCTTAGGAATTTTACCCATAAATGATTAGGATTGAAAGTTTCATCAACCTTTTTTAGCATAAGTAAGTCTTCGTTATCTTTGGATTCTGTTAGTTCTTGATACACTGATGAGAAAAAGTTGGAGAATTCTTCGTTTGAAGACATCTCAAAATATTCTATTGGGTAGTTTAGAAGGAGATTTGGTAGGTTTTCATCTATAGTTCCTGGCTTTATATGTATCAGAGCTTTTTTACCTTCGTGGGAGTTTAGGTAGGATTCAAGATCTGGGGAGGGAGAGCTTTCAAAGATAAAGTGGATTGGTGGGGAGTTGACTTGATGAACTTGAAGGACTCGGATTGGATAATCGATAAAGTCTATAAGGTCTGAAGAAATACGCAAGTGGTTTATAAGGTCAGAAAGGCTTGAAGAAAGGTAAATCTTAATTCTCATATATAGCCCCCTTAGGTATTTTTAAAACAACTCATTTAAATTCTGGAGAATCAAGATGATAATAATGGGCTTACAAGAAGATAATTATTTTATATTTCCGCCATAAATTATTAAAGACAAAATTCCACAAATAGAAAAGATTTCATTAAAAACAAGATTTTTAAATAAAATAACCCTGAATAAATGCACTATTATCTCTCTTAATAACACTATAAGCCTCAAAGTATCTAAAATTTATTTATTATACAATAATAATTAATAAGATCTTCACAATAAATAAACTGATTTTACAAAGCAAACTAGCTTTTGAATATTTTCCTAGTTAATCGTTGAAATTATAATTCAAAATGAGTATGAATCAGTACTGGGAGAAATACAGAAATAAAAATCGAAGCCAAGATCTCCAGCCTACAATGCAAGAAATGCGTGTTCCATCAGAAACAATTCTAGATCACATATCATCAATGCAAAATCATTTAAACTCTTTAGAAAACCGAATGATTGATATCAACTGCAAATTGTCATCCTTGGGTGCATATGAAGGTCAATTTATTCAAAAAAACCAAATGATCCTAGAAAAAATTGATAGATTCGAACAGTACCTAGAAAGTAAGACTGGGCTAGAGCAACGGCTGAACAAAATCGAAGAAAATGCTGATTTTTTCAAATATGAAAGTCTGAGAAAAGAAATTTCCCTAATGGAAAATCGGCTTTCTGAGTGTTTTTCATCAGAAATAGGGCAAATGAACAGAAAAGTTCAAGAAATCAATGATAGAAATAGAGAAAATAGACGAAGCAGGGTGAAATTTGAAGATGAACAGGATTTTCCTAAAGACCCGAAGGAAAACCTTGACAAATGGCAAAGGAAAATCGAAAAAATTCTTGAAATCTGTGTAGAGAAAATAAAAAATGCTGATGATTTACCGAAAAGACGTGAAAACAATGGGAACTTCGCTGGAGCAATAGAAGATCTTGGGTCTTCAATAGGAAAATTTAAAAAATTCCAAACAAAAATCACTAAGAAAGTTGAAGAGCTCGAAGACTTCTCAAAGAAACTCTGCAAAAAAGTTATGAGCCTAGAAAGTGGGGATAAATTTTCATGTTCTCCTCTAACGAAAAACCTCAAAGATCAACAGCTTTCAGGAACCCAAGGAAAATCTCGTAAATTCACATCAGATTCATATACAAGAACCCTAAAATCTATAAAACCTGAACAATTAGATTTCGCTAAGCCTAAAAAACCAAAAAGCAGAAGCATCTCCCCAACAGAAGTGAAAACCAAAGGCAAATCCCATAATAAACTAGACCAATTATATCAAGAATTGAACTTTTGATAGTATAAATAATCTTTAACCATCTAAAATATATTTAAAAATACATGATTACTCCTAAAAGAAGAAAGAATGGCTTTGAAAAACCTTATTCATGCATCCAAATCGTGTCTTTGTGCATAGCAATTCTAACAATGCTCAATTTCTCACTACTTTGTGTACCATTTTTGCCTTACTCAGACTTTGTAAACTATATTCAGATTGCCTCTGTAGTTTTGCTTATAGTATCAAGTTTATTGACTTCTATTTTCTGGTATCACACTTCAGTAGTTGACCCTGGGGATTGTATTAATCGTGATTCTGGGGTTTATTGTGAAATATGCGCAAAGTGTGTTCATGTAACATGTAAACATTGTAGAAGGTGCAATAAATGTGTAGAGGATTTTGACCACCATTGCAAAGTTGTAAACAATTGCATAGGAAAAAAAAACTACAGGCTTTTTATAGGGTTATTGGTTTCTATTATATTCCAACAAGCGTTTATTATAATTTTTACCACAATTTTTATAGTGAGGTTGCTTAAAAAAAATATAAAATCTTTTAAGAAAGATTCTTTTAAAGGACTGAATCCGGAAGCAATTGCTTTTTTTAACTTTCTTACGTTGTTGATGAGTATTGTTGTGGTATCATCGTCAATGACGCTACTTGGAATGCATATTTATTTGCATTTTAAAGGGATTACTACGTATCAGTATATTATGAATAAGAAGAGCAATGAGCCTGTACAAACTGAGGGGGGGAATACAAATAAAAACTTTCATAAAGACATGGATCTGACGAAAATTGTCCCAGCTTGTAAATAGTGTATAACTCACTTAATTAATAATGCTTGAAAAGCACGATTCAATTGGCTAGCAATTATCTATATTTAAGTTTTTAATTTGATGGAATTTGATAAAACTATTATAGAATTATATTTTTTATTAGCTAATTTTATTATAAAATTCTTAGTGCCAAAGTACTTAAGAGAAATTTTGACAGTCTTTTCAAACTCTGCCAAAAATGGTCTGCTGGGATGAAACAGGCTGAAAAAGTAGATAAAAAATAAATCTAGAAGGACTTCATACTTGTTTATAAGGAGACTATAAAAATTACTTTTAGCACATCATATTTTAAAACTATCTAAATATTATTCAAATCAGCACGCCTCATCTACTTCAAAACTTTAAAACATGATTTAATAAAAAGATTATTCTAATAATAAAGGATCTAAATCCTGAATCTCAATACTTTCAGTTTCCAAATCATTCGTTGAATTTTCTGTCAAATCTTTCAAAATTCCTTCTTTCAAATAATCCTTCAAATCATTCCATTTTCTATGACAGTCTGGAAAATGATTTCTATCTTCCGATTTGCAACAGCTAAAATCGAATCTCTTAATCAAATTCTCTGGTTCCATCAATGAAAAAATCACATCCAAATAAAGCTTATAATTTTCAATCACCAAATCATTATTAAAATACTGTGCACAAAACACATCATTAAAGCTTTTTTGGATCCCAGGACTCACAGGCTCTCCCTTTCTTCTTGCGGCTCCATCAGTCTTCGGCCCATTCACAGTTTTCGACATCTCTAAAAAAAACTCATCATTATCAATTGTATGATTAGCAAAATCATTCCAATAATTTAACTCACCTTCGTTTTCCTTATTTACTTTATGGATTGTCGTAGTTGGGATTTTACCATTCAATGCATGCCGAATAGCTCTTTTTTGTCCTCTTATGATCTTGCATCTTATATACTCTTTTTTAGGGCACTTTTGGCCTCTGAAAAAGCTATATAAAATACTAATCTCAGTTTGAGAATTTTTAGATTTTCTTCCTCGATTTTTCTTAAGCCTAGCCATGCCAGGTGGTTGTGGGTCTAATGTATCAAGGGTATAGTTGTGTGTTGTTGTATAGTCTTCGTAGACTGTTGTTGGGAAACTTTGTTCAGAGCTGCAGGGTTCTAGTTCTAAGTCTGAGTAGTTGTTATCCATTTTTCCGATGCTTTATATGATGTCTAAAAATAGATTATTTTATGCAAAATAGAATTGAAGAAATACACTGAAAGAATTTACTCATCATAAATTCTGTAACAAATTATATAAATTTTCTAATATAGATGCTGGGTATGTGGTGATTAAGGCAATTTAAATTGTTCGAGAATTAGGAATTAATCAATTTAAAAGTTAATTAATTAGTTTGAAAGCTTTAAGAATAGAAGTATCTTATCTTACAGAAAATTAACGATGCATTTTTTAAAGATTTGATGCTATTTCAAGTTCATGTAAACATTTTTCAAGAACTTGAAGGACTGCTACAAATTCAATCAATAAGTGATCTTAAAGTTTGGCTAAACTCAATGTTAGTGGGATGCCAAGGGCAAATATACTTATGATTACAAGGGTGCAAGTAGAATAAATGCATTTATGCATTTTAAATAATTTCTTTAAAAGTATTCGCAAATAAATACTTTATGATAGACCCATGAATAAATAAAAGTTATTGATATATTGAGTTTTCCAGTATATCTTGATAATTCTGTGACAATCATATTTTTTTAGGATTCACACAAGTATTGCAAAGCTCATCAAATTTAAAGAAAAAAATAAAATCATAATAGTTCTACTTACAATAAAGTATAATTATCATATGAAAACATAAATTTAGAGACTTAATATATCTTTAGTGTAGCTTCATCTTATTTAGTTAGTTAGAAAATATATCGTTCACAGTCGTGAACTCTGTATTAATTAATTTTCAAATGTTTTCTACGAAGTTTTTTATGATGCTATCTACCTTTCTTTTGATTTTAGTGCTCTTTTCTCTTATACATTTTTCAAACTTTTTGCCGTTTAGTACTATTTCTACTAAAGTAAATTTATAATAAATGTCTTCATCGTATTTAAAACTTCATTAAAAAAATTATGGCTATCATAGCTTCAAGCATCAGATCTGTCACTAGAAGATTATTTTCTAGCACGGAGTCACTCAATAAGCTATTAACTCCAATAAATATTGATGAGCTTAAATGGTATTCCGAAAGTGACATTCCTCCCGAAATTCCCTTAATCGATTTACAGTCAATGTCTCAACAAGAAAAAAATTCTAGTTTTAAGCAAGCTTTTGAGACTGCTCGCTGTGTCTACATCAAAAATCACTTAATTTCAAACAAAGTGTCAGAAGACTTAGTAAATATCACTAGAAAATTATTGAATCAATCCGAAGAAGTAAAGAGCAAAATAGTCCATCCTTATAAAGGAATTATGAGAGGATATAAGGGTTATGGAAAAGAGAAATCAGCGCAAGTCTTCGATCATGCAAAGACTAATGAAGCTGATTCCCATGTTAGTTTCTGCTGGGGGCCAGCTGATAATGTTTATCCAGATTTAACTTTTCAGAAACTTTGGCAAAGATATTATAAGAAGTCTTTAAAGATATCTAAAGAAATAGCTGAGCTAGCCATCAAAAATGCAGGAATCGAAGATGTTATAGATTGGAATAACTTAAAGGCAGGCGATCATTTACTTAAACTACAAGAATATGTTGCTTTAGGTGACAAGCCTCATCAGCCTCAAAGATTAGGTCCGCATGTTGATTTTGATTTTCTCACTATTATAAATCAGCTACCAGCTGAAAACGGATATATTGGATTGCAAGTTAGTATGAATGAAAAAATAATTAATTTGCCAGCTGTTAAAGGGACAATTGTCATCCTATTTGGAGAAGCAATGCAATCTATATCTAAAGGAAAGGTAAAAGGACCTATTCATAATGTTATTAGTCCTCAAGAAAATAAGTATGAAGGAAGCTCAAGGACTTCAATTTTATTTTTCCTTCAACCGCATCCTAAAACAAAGGTTTCAAGAACTGAAGGAAGCCATTTATCAGAATACTACGGTGAAAAAGAAACTATAAGGTATGGAGATTTTCACTCAAGACTTTTAGGTGAATTCTATAAGGATTAGATATTTATCCTAATTAGAAAAGATTGATTTTTTAATTTCCCAATTAAGTAGGATATAGATTGGGTTTCGGTATGCTGATTTTAGCTTTTGCTTTATGATAATCTAACAATTTTATTAGAAAGTCAAGGTTCTTTTTTATGGAAAATTTTATGCTATAAACTGTATCCAGAACTGACTTGGAACATACTGAGATATCTAACCTGCTTTACAATTCCTATTAGCTAATCCTATGCATTTTAAATCTTCTGCACAGTACTCATCAATTTCTGCAATCTAACTCTTGCAAAAATTTCCAGTTCAAATAACAATTTTTTTCTATGCCACCTAATTTTATTCCACCAATCTCAAACATTCCAAGCCAAATTACTCATAACTTTCAAAATAGCCCACCTAATACTTGCGGACACAATCTCAATAACCCACAAGATTATCAATAAAATGACTGCCAAAATTTTTATCAAATCAACAAACCTCTGAACACAACCAAAATCCTCCTAAGTATAACAGCCCATAAGTATTGCCAGCTCAGAAATTTTCATTACCATTAGTTGCAAAACAAAAAACAAATGTTTTGTTCAAAGCACTCAAACCTTTAACAAATTATTGAAGAGGAAAGAAAAAGGAACATATGGCTCAGACAAAGCTGATCAATCTCAATCATGCTTAGAATCTTATGCTGCATCTGTATACAGTACAGACTCAGGTATATTGAAATAATTATAGAATGCCTTATTCTTGTATCTTTTACACTGATTGCCATTAACAATCCACTTCATCATAAGAATTCAGATCACATAGTAAAAACTATTTGACTTATTCACTCAATAACAAAATTATAATCTTTTAGACTTGTCAACTTAAAAAATTGTTAGAGCCTTTAAATAGTAAGGTTATTATTATTAGTCCAATAAAATCAACTCACTTTAATATGTAATACCAATAAACCCTATGACAAATATAGTTCTTACATTATGATCTTTTTTTTAGTGCTGACAACGGTCTCATCTGCTCAGAAGTACTTCTAGAATGCACTTTTCCAGTCCCTAAACGCTTGACTTCTGTATTTTTATTCTTCAAAATCTCATTATCCACAACTGACTTCCTCAAACTCCTATTTCTCTCTTTCATTGCCCTTGAGCATGACCTTTCTTTAAGCACCTGCTCAAGTTTCTGTAAATCTACCGCTTTTTCCTCAAACTTCTGCTTAATTTCTTCAATCTCTTCTTTTTTCTCTTTAACATTTTTAACATCAAATTTCCGCACATTTTCTTTCCCAGTCTCAGCGATTCTTTTCAATCTAGTAACCTCCCCTTCCAACTTTGTTATAACATTATTCTTACTAGCCAATTTAGCTTCAAGTCTCTCAATTTTCTCATGAAAGTCTTTTGAATCTCTTTTGTCAAAACTATTTTTGCTGAAGTTTTTGATTTTATCATTAAGTTCTTTGATTTGTGAGAGAAGTTTATTGTTTTGTTGCTCAAGTTCTTCAGCTTGGGATTGATTGGTTTCGATATGTAGTTTCAATTGATGCTCAACTCTTATATGATTGCGCACTTCAGCTTCAAGTTTTTGAAGCATTGACTCGAATTTCTCGCTGCGTTGGAGAAGTTCTGACTTGTCTTGGCTGAGGTATTCTTTTTTAAACTGCATTAGTTCTTTGAAGATTTCTCTGAGGTTTTCGATGACTTCGTTGATGGTGAGGTCTTGAATTGATTGTTCTTCTTCTGAAGTCATACTACAGTCTTCGAGGTTGCATTTTTCGAGGAAAATTTCTTTGAGGAATTCTTTTATGAAGATTTCAACTTCAACGGAGGATGACATTTAAAATATGAATGCTAAGATTTTATTTGTGGAGGGAAAATTTGAAAAAAGGGAATTTTTTAGTTGGAGAGGATTATTGTTAAGGCTTAGATGCGTTTAAAGGCTAGTTTGATACGATTGATTGTATTTATGTAGCTTTAGATTGGATTTCATATCTAAATACTGTATTAATAAACATAAATTATAATCAGCAATCCTTTTATTTCAAAAGCCTAATAACTAAAATATATTAAAAAGTAATACCTAAAAGTAAAATCTCATAAAGAAATCAAATCTAGCTTAATATATGGAAAATCCAAGCATAATTTTTTCTCCCATCTCACAAAATCCACTCTGTCAAAATCTTCTTACTAAATCTTATGCTTTCACTAGTATCAAATCGCTATTTTTTATTATATTTTTACCCCAATCTTCACTCTTTATTCCTTTTTATCAGCTACTTCAACACCTCTTCTATCATAAATAATACCAATATGCTGCATAAAAAGCCAAAAAAGGCTAAACCAAAGAGAGAGTCTGTTGAGAGACCTGCAACAGCAAAGATCTTTAATTCAAATAGTGAATTTCGCTTAAAAATACTAGAAGACTTGAAACAATTCAAACTAAGCTCTGGAAAAAGCTCGTTTAAAAAAGCAAAACCTCAGCTTATAACACATAAAAAAAAAACATTCTTGCCACAGCCTTGCAGTAAACTACGAAAAAAGTCAATCGAATGTGTTAAAAGAAAAGAAAAAGTTCTTAAAAAGAAGGAAAAAATCAATTCGATAAAAAATGCTGTGTCTCGAAGAAGATCCCTAGAAATGATTAGTTTGTCCCCAATCAAAAGTAATAAAGATACTAGTTTATTCGAAACAAGTTTAGCAAGAATTATATAATTCATATATCCTGATATGATTAAGTTATAAATTATGAGATTCAGAGGATTAAGGGAGATTGTATGATATAATATCAGGGTTTGAGTAAAAATATGAGACTTGGAGAGTGAGTTTTTGAAAAATTTGCATATAAACTTGATGATTTTATGTTTGAGAATGTAGATATAAAATTATTTATAGGGGAGTGGTTGAAGATTTTTTGCTAAATTAATAAAAATAATATATATGCTGATTATCTGATAAAAAATGATGAAAATGAGAGTTTTTTGTAGCAGATGATTTTTTATAAGGTTAAAGCTGGATACTTGTATTAGGTATGTTTAACTAAATTAGTAAACATTGAATGGATGTTAGATATTGTATAAAAAAATAATGAGGCTTTTGCTTTTTGCATTTTTAAATTTTCTAAGCCCAGTCTACTAATAAGGCTTTACAAGCGTAAAATAATAAATAGATTAATATTAAAAAGCATAATTAAATTTAATAGAGTAAGCTAGATAATGGAAAATATTTTCTAACCAAAAAATGCATCTTGCATATTTATCTGTTAAAGAAATACTTCAACCTCTAATTTCTTAAATTCTAATAATAAAAAATTGAAGCCCAATAAGAGACCAATATAATCACTCAGCCTACAAAAAAATATTCCATTCTCATTACAAAAAACCATAAATTATTAATCTAAAGATACTTACAAATAATAAGCTATATTTTAATACTTAACATTATAAAGTTTCTCAAATTAATGAATTCCAACATCTAACCTAAATTTAATATATTAAATGATATCTCATATGATCTCAATATTAACTTATCATAATAAAAACTACAATATTTTCTTAAATAAACCCAAAGTCGTATCATCAAACCAATTTTTAGCACAAAATTTATTTCCTAATTTTTAAACTTATCAATTATTTTCTTTTCATATAACAATATATTATGAATAAAGGACATAGAAATGATCTTCAAGAGAAAACATATTCAGTTCCCTCAAAAAATATTAGAGAACTCTCTGGCTACCTTGAATATAAACTTCGTAAACGTAAACGATTGCTAATAACAAATCACAGTATTATAAGCACAAGAGATCACTCTTCAAATCGTAATTTAACTCCTAATCATTCAGTTGAGCCTATTAAATCAAAAGGCACTTTAGTAGCAAGTCCAAAAGATCAATCTATAGACGATATGATGAAAAAAATAGAAAGCCTTCACGATTTTTTACCTAAAATATATATTAAATCGCCAACAGAGAAAATTGGAAAAAATGAGGTCAGCTTTTTGAAAAAAGACAGAAGACCAGAAAACGCTGCGAAAATCGAAAACATATATTTGGGAAAACGATCTAAGTCATCATTATCAAGTAATCAGAAATACTTCCCGAAGCTAAAAAAAGATGTTCTGCAGCTTGACGAAATGCAAAACTACATAAACGAATTCCACAACAAATCCAAAAAACTATTAAAGCAACTCGAAGAAAAAATATTTGGCAAATAACCTCTCATCCTTATAAAACTTATAATAAATCTAAATTCCGCAATACTCCAATTCTTTAAACCTTAAGTAATAGATATGGATAAATGATATCAAACAAAGGGCAGTCAACTAACATAAAAGTTCTCTGCAGAATCCGCCCATTACCTAATGAAGTGAACAAAACCGAACTTTCACAAATAGAAATCCGTTCAAGCAACAACTTGGCAGTATTTCCTAAAACTGACCCAGACAATGCTTTGAATTTCGAATTCGACCACATTTTTCCCGATACTTCAAACCAAGAAAACATCTTTCATATAGTAGCCCATTCTATAGTTCAAGATCTTGTTCAAGGGATAAATGGCACTATAATAGCTTATGGACAGACAGCTTCAGGTAAGACTCACACAATAACTGGTTCTGACATTTTTGATGCAAATACTATGGGCCTGATACCAAGAGTTATAACAAGTGTATTTGATAATATCGATGAATCAGACAACACTTTAGAATTTTCTATGAAAATCTCATACTGCGAATTGTATTTAGAAAAAATCTATGATTTAACTGATATGGATAAAAAAGGACTTAAGATTAGAGAAGATAGAGCTAGAGGGTTTTATATAGAAAAACTTACGGAACATTTTGTGTCTAGTGACTTTGAAGTTTTTGAAATCCTTAGGGTTGGTACTGAAAACAGACATTTGATGTCAACAAAAATGAACTCTAGGTCTTCGAGAAGCCATACAATTTTTAATATAAGTCTCGATATCAATAACTCTTTGGATTTAAGCGGAAGGAATGGAAGACTGTGTTTTGTTGATTTAGCTGGGTCGGAAAGGGTTTCAAAAACCGGAGCGGAAGGACTGAGACTGAAAGAACTTAAGAATATAAACAAATCTTTAAATTCACTAACATCAGTGATTAATGCTCTTACAGATATGAAAGCTTTACATGTACCATATAGAGATTCTAAGCTTACGAAAATGCTTCAGAATTCTTTAGGGGGAAATTCAAAGACTTCAATTATTATAACAATATCCCCATTGCTAGTTAATGAGTCAGAGACGATTAGTACGCTACGTTTTGGTGCTGTAGCTAAGGCTGTGAAAAATCAGCCGAAGATTAACAGAGAATTGACTATGGCTGAGTTGAAATTAAAACTACACAAACTTGAAGAAGAACTCAAGAAAAAAGCTTTAAGAATAGAAGCATTAGAAGAAGCACTAGCAAAATTAAATATAGACTATTCAGCTATTGAATCACAACCTTCAAAAAGTGATGACCCAATCGACTTTGAAAGCACAGAAAGTGATGAGTTTTTAATCGAACTTGAAGAAGTAAGTAATAAGCTAACATCTTACATAGAAGATAACAGCAAAAGAAAAAAACTCCTTACTGAAGTTAAAATAAGCTTAGAAGATATAGAAAATAGTACTGAAAATGATCATGCGCTAATATCATTATTAGAAAATAAGCATGAGAGAATTGATTCAGCGATAAAAGCCAAGTCAGTAATTGTCCAGAAACTTATAATAGAAAAGACTGTCTTAAGTGAGAAAATTGAAAGAGCACATGCGAAAAAGCTTGAACTTGAAAGGGCACTAAATGAAAAAACAGCAGAAAGCAATGATTTGAAATACAAGCTTAAAGCTTATGAAGACAAACAAGAAATCCTCCCTGAAACAGTAGAAGCCATAGAAGAACTCAAAGAAAAACTAGTCAACGAGCAGCATAAATACAAAAAAAACCAAAGTGAGCTCCAAGAACTCCAACTAAGACTCAACTTAGCCTTACAAGAGCAACTTAACAACAAAATAGGTGACGAAAAAAATGTTCTGACAAGAGAAATCAACGCCCGCAACGATAAAATTAGTGTTTTAGAGCATGAACTTAACGAAATTAACGACAGCACAAAACTCACCAAAAAAATTCTTGGTGAAGATGAGAGTTCTTTAATAATAGACACAGAAGCTCTAGAAAAAAAACTTAAAGAATTAGCTGAAATGTATAAATTATTAGTAAGCAGACAGTCAAGTTCTAATATAGAAAAGCAAATAAATTTAAGAAAAGTGACAAGACTTAATGAAAGAATTGTGCTTTTAGAACAAGATCTTAAGCATAAAAAAGAAAATTTAAACAAAGTAGAAAAAGAGGCGAATAGATTTTTGGACGATATGGCAGCGCAGTCTATATTCAATAAAATGCGGGTACCGATCAAAGGTGGAGGGGGTAAAGGGAGTAGAGCTTATACTTATAGCCGTTTATCAATAAAACCCCGTTTTTGCTCATCATTAAAGTTTAACTAAATACTACTACTTAAAATGTTGTCTTTTCATTTCTAGTAATGTATTATAGGTGTTGAATTGAGAAGATTTAAGACCTTCAATTGTCCTAGCTAGATTATCGTTTTGTTGAGTAATTTTTAAGGCTATGTCTTTTACAGTTCTTTTTAAATCTTTAATTTGTGAAGATTCAGTATTTTCCTGTGCAACAAATCTTTCAATATCGCATTTATGGATGTAAGATTTATTATTAAGCCTCCTTCGCCAGAAAAAGAGCCTTTCAATTTCAATTATCAAAGAACACAGACCTAAAGAATCAGCAATTTCGAGGTTTTCTTGAACACGAGAGTACGTATCTGACATTATTGATATAAGCAAATTCAGCTCAACAATAGGATTTAAGACCATAAAAAAGAAGTAGTATAGCCACTGAAGTTTGTTGTAGCCATCAGTGTTGATATCCCCAAAACTCAGGTTAAAAGTTCCAGTTAAGTAGTCAAAATAGTCAGATTCTTCATCAAAAGCAAAGAAAACAAGACCAAAACCTACAATTGAATAGAAAAATATAATGAAAAATGCTATCATGTCTTTTATGACTACAAAAAGTAAATTCACATAATACCTTGTTGAGTCGAAAATACGAAAGTATGTAATTCCTCGTATCCAAGTTAAGAAAACTATTATTGATAGCATTTCTCTATTCCCATCATTATTTTGCCAGAATTCTATGCTGTATGCTATAAAAAGAGCTGCTCGAGATAGGTCAATGATATTCCAAATATCTTGTAAATAGTTCAATGGTCCTGGAATCATTTGGAAAACCTCATAAATCAAGAGTAACTGGCTTATAACAAATGGGAATATAAGGAAATTCCCATTAAAGTAAGTTGTTGAGAACATGGCTAATGCTACTATGTAAACAACATAAATTAAAGATTGAATCATTATGAGGATTTTAATTCGTTTCCATTTGTTATTGAGAATAGTTTGTATAAGTTCAGTTTTGATAATAAGCTTGTTTTCACAGATTATAAGGCTTTCCATAAAATCAATACTTTCTTGTGAGCCAAGATTTAGGTTTATTTTCACAAATGTTTGAGTAAATTTTATTGATCTTCCTAAGGATGCATAATTTTCTAAAGGCATAAAGCGACTTGGTTCAATAATTATGCTTTCACTCTCTATTTCGATAGGCAAATAGCTATCATCAATACAAAATTTCGGCAAAGTTCCTAAAAAGGAATTGCCCATCGCTATACCATAAAGCTTGTGAAGACAGGGGACTGATTTTTTGTTTAGCTCTAATAAGGACTTTTCAAGGTAATAAAAACAAAAAGGGTTGTTTTTAATTTTGGTTTTGAATGACTTAAATATACTTTCAAGACTGTCTATAAAATTTTTATTCAAACAGATAGAAACTATTGTATCAGATGAGGTACCTGGGTGTAAAGATATATCTCGAGCGCAATTTTTTAGGATTTCGATTTTGTTGAAATACGCTATCATTGTTGAGAAACAAATTTGATATGGAGATATGAGCCAATCTGTATAATTGCTTGCTTTTTCTACTGAAGCGTTTTTAAATAAACTTAAAAAAAATTTCTTAAACAAATAAGCTGTATTCTGGTTTCTGCCAAATGGTTGAATTTTCTTGCAGGTTAAAGGATTATTTAGCAAAAACACCATTTCCTTACTCCCAGCTATTATTAAATCTTCAGTTAAACTTAAGCCAAATGCTGTTACATCGGACGGCACAGATATGGTTGAATGTATACAGAAATCATTTGCGTCCCAGATTTCAATTTTTGAATCAAATGATTGAACATAAAAATGATATGAATCAAAACTTGGGATGATTTTATTGCATAAGCGGTTATAGATTGCAAAAAGGTATTGCACACTTTTCATATCCCATATGTAAATATAATTATCAGTAGTTGAAATAAGTAAATAATTATGTGCTTGCAAATGAGCTAATACTTTAATATAAGGTTTATGAGTATAAAAAGTAACTTGCTCAGTGTAATTATTGAATGAGTAAGCTCTAATCATCCCACCTGAGCTAGCAAGGTAAAGAGCTTGATCTGATGTGCATGATGCGGTTATTTTATCTTTGATAACAGTCCACTCATGAAGAACGTGAGAAGAACTATCAAGGATTTTTACATTCATATCAATGACTAAAGCGAACCCAGTCGGTAAATTCTCAGCAATGATAATTTGGCTATCAAAGCGCCAAGATTGAATTAATGAAAATGAACTTGATAATATTTTAAAGCGCGAACCCATAACTAAATATAATTCGCTGCCAGTAGAACCTCCAAAATCTATTTTTTCATCTTCATCACACATGTAGACCAACTCTGAATGGCCGTCTACTAAGCTTAAGTTATAAACACACTTTTCATTAAAAGCCACAGCTTTATTATCCACTATAACACAATCTTTCATCATTTGAATATCTTTAATTATTGCCCCATCTTCCAACAATGGTGTTTGAAATATTTTTAACTTCATATTATCTGAACAAGAAAAAAATTTGTCACTTGATAAAAACCCACATATTGGATATTTCATATGTCTTGGGTATACTGAAAAAGGTATTCTATCAGTTTTAATATCATAAGCAATAACACCTTGATCACTTACAGCAATCATTAGTCCAAATTGGCTATTAATATCAATAGACCCATACCTAATATTATAGTTTGCATTACAAATGTTTTGAATTTCCCAACTGCCTATTTTAATAAGCAAAATATAATTAAACTGACCACCAATAGCAATATAAGTGTCAGAGACTTTAATATTTGATGCTGAGCTATCAAAATTTTCATATTCAAAAACTACTTTATCAATAAAAACCATAAGTTTATATGGGGCTAGAGATGCAAGTGCAGTGGATGAGATATCTAAAGCTGAAGCATTGTAATGCTCATAAAGAATCTCAGGGGAACTTGATAAAGTGTTAAGTTTACTGATCAATCCTGATTGGCATAAATATCCAACACCTTTAAAAAAACGACAGAAATTCACGTTTTCAAGGATTTGGGTTTCTATATCTTGCTTAGAAATGTTGATAGAATACAAGCCATCGCCAGATATATAAAGGGAATTCGACATTTCACAGAAGCTCATTGAGGATATGCTGCAGTTAATAGTAAATTTTATTACGTTTTTTGTTTCCTGTTCTAATAAGCAGATGTCTCCACTAGAATTTGATAGGAAGATATGAGTTGGAGAGACTGCAAAGAACTCAGGAGCTATAGGGATTGTAGTTTTAAGAGGGACTTCTGATTGAAATTGCGATTGGATTCGAAGGATTTGGCTTTCCATATCTGTGAGGAGTTCTGGAGGCTTTGTTTGGTCTACACCGTATTGAGAATTGTATGAATTTACTTTGTTCGCAAGATGCTTTGAATGCAATTTATTCATTATTTATGGTCAGATTTGCATTCATAGGAAGAATATGCTATAATCAATATGGTCAAAAGAATGATAGCTAAAGTTATTTGCTGTGGAAAGATTAGTGATTTAATGCTTTTAAGAGAAAGAAATTTTATTGATTTTTTATTAAAAGGAAGATAAGGCTTTATAATAGCAAGTAAGGGATAATTTTTTATGTTTTGTTTATGACATTAATGCTAACCGAAAATTTTTGATAGACAATTCGATAGTTTTTTTTTAAATATTTACAGTTTGAGTTTGGTTATTATTATATAAGAAGATATGCTTATTTGAAAAGGGTAGTTAAAGAGCTATATGAAAATATATTTGAATATTTCATGAGAAAGGCACTAGTTTAGATAAAAAACTATAAAATATTACATTTTTATTTAGAGTTAGCAAGTAGGCTTCAAAGTTAAGATATCTAAAAACTTGAGTAGTCATATATGATTTCAAATAAAAAAACCTTAGCTTATATGTTTATAAATAAATTTAACAATTATTCAGAAAGTTAAAAATGACCTAACATCCGAGTAATACTTCTGGAATTAACAAAAATATTAGTTTTAATATAAATTGAATCAAACCTAAATATTATATTCTTGATATAGTGCTTGCATTAATAATTTCAGGAAAATATTTATAATGGCGCTTGAATTTTTATATTTACTATAAGACAATATTGCAACTGATTATTGCAATATGTGAATTTTCAATACTGTAATTAATTGTAAGTGCTAAATAGGATATCATTCAAAAAAATATTATAAGTTTGAAAGATAAACATGGAAGAAATTACAAATACAAAATTTAACTTTTATTATAATAAAAAATTATAAGCATGAAATCTCCCTAACAATCTTAATTATTGGAATTTTATTGTTTTCCAGCATCTCCTTGCATTTTCTAACTATTTCAGCAACACACAACATCACTTTATTTCTAAATTTTACTGAGCATAAAAAATATCCAAAACAGATGCTTATATGCTATCAAGTTGCAGTAAATGAAAAAATAGCNGATTTTTAATGCATTGCAAATATTTTCCCCCAAAAAAATAGCAGTAGTTTATATCAAATTAAAACTAAAAACCCAATCACATACAAAAAACACCATCGAAACAAACTAAATTAAATAATAACTATTTTTCAATAGAAAACCTGAAAGACAACGAAAAGGTAGGTCTCTCTTATCCAAGATACAATACCTAGTATAAGCTCAAACTTTATCCAAGGATTTGACCAAACTCCTGATATTAACTCAGGAACAAAATTATTCCTCTAATCAATTTAGTCACTTAATAATCTTAATAAAAGTTCCAAGTAATCGTTTTTTTTTCTTACCCTAGCAAAAATTTCTTTATCTTAACATAAAAACTAGTGCATGTGTAGTTTTTTTATGTAAAAAAATCCTCTAGTCAATATGATTTTACAAAAAGTTTCCATATGCACTTCATGATGTATAAACATGAAATTTAAAGTACAAAAAACTAAGGAAAAGGGGAAAAATTCTGTGAATAAAGGTCAGGCTGGGCATAAGGGGCATTATTATAGAATTCTTCCTAGGACTAAAGCTCAAGCGTAAGAAGTATTCAGCATAGAAAAAAGGCTTATGGAAAAAAACCTTCTAAGCAAATTAAATCCGAAAGGTAAAGAAAATCAACGCAAAAAAATTCTGCGGCTTTTTTTTTCATGGGTCTTCAAAATTCCAGAACCAAATCCTCGCAAAGTCATGTTTTGGGAATGGGTTAAAAGTCTTAGCCCTGACAACCAGAATTCTGCTATGCGATATAAATCCATGTCTTATGATTTTCTCGACAAGCTTTTGTCCAAAAAGCAATTCAGAGACTTAATTTGGTTTTGGACAGAAAATATCTACCTCAAAATCCTTACAAAATCTACCGAAGATGAGCACACAAGATACTTTTTGCAGTTTATTCTAAGCACAATTGAAGTTAAGACGTTTATTGAATACAAAAAAAAGACCTTTTTAATCCCTTCATATGACATACCTCCTCAGAAACTTTATATCCTCCAAATTGTCGAAGTCCCCAAGCTTCCAGGACTTTATCTTGAGTTTGACTGCAACAGTAATAACTGTAGATATTATAGAGAAACTGTATACGGGTATATTGGGAATAATATATGTGTAATTTTTCAATGGCCGTTGGTGGATTTAAAATGTGGCTATTGTGGACAATTTGTCAATGTTTATAATCTTGGGGCTTTGTCATGTAAGTATATCCTTAAAGGCGAAAACTCAGAAGATGATAAAGAAGAGGTACAAGATTTGACAAATTGTTATAATTCTGTAGACGAAATACACTTTTTTCCTACACAGTCTGTAGTTTTTTATGGGAAAGCTTTAGAAAGTGAAGAAAAGGTGTTTTTAGATGAATTAGTGGCAAATAGTGTTAGAGATCCTACAATACCTAAGAAAAAGTATTGTAAGAGAAAATCATCGGGGCAAACGAAGAGTAAGAATAATGACTTGACAGCATGCGTTTTAGCGTTAGAGAAGGAAATTAATGAATTGGATTCGCAAATAATTGAGCTTGTTAAGAATTGCATGAAAAATAAAGAATACATTGAGAGGCTTCAAAGGTATGCAAGTCTTTCAAGCGAATCTGAACTTAGCAATTAAAGTTTTCATTAATATAGTATAGGGTTACTAAATAATGGGTTAAGAGTTTATAGTGGGATTAGAGTACCATATTATGGATTGATAAATTTTGGTGATGATTCTAAGTTGGTAGAGGGTACAAGAAATTGATGATACTTTAAAATAAAGAAAATTGTATTTAAATAAAAATCTGGATTTTATCTTTGATTGAGCTTCAAAAAAGATAATTATTACTGATGTGTTTTTTATTTTTAGATCAAAAATAAATTTTATTATATTTTAATGATAGATAACCTATTTCGAAGCCAATTTCGGTTATGATAATGATTCTAAATACTTGAAAGTATGGAATCATGTAATTTTCATTCAGAATAATTGAAATCCATTTTCATCAGTAAGTACAGTAATTCTTATACCCAAAAAAATCCATTAAGCATAAAAACCTATCAAAAATATCCGAAAAATTCAACTTTTAAGTGCCTAAACTCATTCAACCAAACAATAATTTAAAATTCGCATTCAAATTGCAAGAGTGAATTAAAAATATTCAAAAATTATAATATTTAATATTTTCTTAGTATAATGACAGATTTTTTCTACTGCCAAATTCTAGAAATTTATGGGATAATGGAGAAAATGCTTTATGTTTGCTTAGTACAGCAATCTGAGGACAAAATAAATTTCTAATGCTGAAGACTTGTAAAGATTTTATTAGATAATATAAATTATTTAGCTATTTTATTGATTGCTAAATTGGACAAAGCGAGACATATCCCCTGCGAATGGAGGATTTACAGACCTTGAAATTGTTGATCCCATTACATTTAAATAACAACTCTCAAGTGAGGATGGGATTTCTTTTACTTGCTGAATAAATCCCATTAGTAGTTGTTCGACTTTTTGTTCTCTATCCATGCATTGTATGAGCTGAGTCATCAAAAGCTGGTTATAATTCGATACATCTTTATAGCTTCGTTCAAGCGAAATAACTTTTTCTTGAAGCGATTTCTGTCTTGAATTCATCAGTAAGTATTTTTTCTCAAGATCAGAGGAAGGTACATTTTCTGTCAAACTATCAGTGGTTTTACGATGGACTTCATTTAATTTCTCTGGGTGTCCTCTGATAAAGCTGGAATGAGCGTATATTTGAGCATCTCCAGTATCACGCTCTTTATGGAAATCATACATGTTGAGCTGTCGAACAAAGCTAGAAAAGTTCTTATGCTTGAAATATGCAGGAAGTGCCTTCGCTGTAAATTGGGCTATATCCGATATAGCAAATGAATATCCTGCTTCAGTCCAGGATATAACATCAGAGAATTTTGGGTTATTGACCATCTCATATGCTCTCAGAATAAACTTGTTAGGCTTAGCAGATTTTTCTTCAGGAGTTTTTATCATAATTATTTATATTAACATTATTCGAACTTTTGAATAACTTCTAGAAATTAATTAAGTCCATTTATAAAAGTTAGAATAATATATTATAAGCCTAGGTAAAAGGCAACTAAACTTTAATTTAATCTTGTAATTCGGACTAGATGCAAATATTGTATAAACAGAAAGCAAATAATGAGTTTATAGGAAAATTTTTGTGCTTTTTGCAAAAAATTTTTTTTTTAGTTTTCTTGCGAATTAGATAAAATCATTTGGATAAATTGAAGGATTTAAGTTTTTAGGGCATAGATTGTAATTTGTGATTAAGGTTGTGTACAAATAAATTTTTATTTATAAATAATCCTGAAAAAATTGTGATAGGCTCTAAAAAGTCGTCTTTGATATTATTTCTATGCAAAGATCTCAACTTTGAATCTTCGCAATGCCTTCCAGGGCCGCCATGAGATTTAGAACTCTACCATATGATAAAAATTCCAAAAAGTAAATGGCCTAGGGCAGTAAAAGTACAATCCAGAATTTTATTTATATTTTATCTTATCTAATCCATATCTGCATCTTGCTATTAACTTTAAAATTGTTAGGAAGGTTGATAGCTCAATGTTATGGGATTGCAATAGTGGTACAAGAACTTAAATTTTTTAATTGAAATTATTGAAGTAAAAACAATAAACAAAAATGATATAAGTAGTTACTATTAGTAATATTTATAATATTATTGACAAATATCTCATTTTACTGTTCAGAATTTTATTGAAGTAGTACAATTTCTTAAAGAATTTTGCAATATAGTTAGGGATATATGTGCATTCTAAGGAATTTGGTTTAGAGAATGAAGATTTTGAATAAATATGCTGCCAAGATTAGTTTTTATGATATACTCTATAAAAATTTATTTGGCTATCCAATATAATTATATGAAGATTTATGATTTTTTTCTTCTTTGAATTAATTATCGCTCATTAGAGTTGGAACCCTTGGGAAATCCAAAAACAATGCATTATCATAATACAATCTATAATCAAATTTTTTATATAACCCATTATCTTATATCTAAACAATCTTTCCAAAATCTTCTAATTCATCATATTAAACCAGTTTAACATATCCAATTCAAACACCAAAAACTCCAAAGCCTCTCATTTATTTTATCCATCCACATTTTACAACTATAAAATCTTTCAATTCAGCTTTAATCCTCCAATAAAATTTCCCATAAAGCAACCCTTCTATTCCAAAGTGTTTAAATTAAATTTCAAAATTATTGGTATACAAATATATGGAAGAAGAATCTCTAACTGAAGAGCAGATCCAAGATATTAACGACGTATTCGACGTAATCGACGAAAACAAAAGCAATTCAATCGACGTCAAAGAACTAGCTCGTGGCCTTCGAGGCTTAGGTCTTAATCCAACTAACGCAGAAATCCAAAAGCTTATGGATAAGTATGACAATGATGGAACAGAAACCTTGGATAGAGATGAATTCACCAAGCTATTTACAGACTGTCTTCACACTCTCACTACGACTGATGAACTTCTTCGCGAACAGTTCGCAAAACTTGATGCAAATGGAAATGGCTATATTGAAGCCGAGGAGCTTCGAAAAGTCCTTCTTTATGGTGACGAAAAACTAACAGAAGATGAAGTCGAAAATATTATAAGTGAATTCGACAAAAGCGGTGATGGGCAAATAAGCTTAGCTGAGTTCTTAGAAGGCATTCTTGGTAAGGCTTAATTATTTTACTCCATTCTCAGTTTTCTTAGTTTTCTAGGCTATTAGAATATTGAACAGAATTTACACTGTGAATTTTTAACATGGGATTCTTGAGTTCTATTTTTTATTTGGTCGATTTTTTCTTGTAGCGAAAAGATTGTGTCTTGCAAGTTTGTATTTTGTATGGACTTTTCTTTAATCTTTTCTTCATATAATATAAAACGACTATTCATTTCTCCTAACTGCATTTTTAATTCATTCACTTGTACAAGAATGCTTTTGTCTCTTTCTGCGTTAGTTTGTATAGAGCTTATATTGAAATCCACAAGTTCTTTTTTAGGTCCTTCAGAAAGAAAACTCGAATTCGACTCAAGCTTTTCTCTAATTTTTTTCATTTCGCTACTAACTCTGACACTTTCAAAAAGGATTTCTTTGAGTGAACCTTTAAGATAGACGATGTTTTCACGACATGTAGCTTCTGATTTCATGGGGAGTTTTGATGAACATTGAGAACGTTTATTTGTGTTTTCAGAATCACAAGGACGATTATAAGTAAGATCATCATTCGCTTTATCTTCATGGGATTGTGATCGATTGAGGGACTTGGCATTATGATCACCTAAGATTTGACGTTGACTAGGCTTTCTTCGTGATGCGAAATTCGGAGTGATACGTTTGACTTGGCGTTTACTCATTCAAATATTTAACTGAAAATTATATGCTTGATATTTTAAAAAACATGGGGTTAAAGGTTATAAGATCGGTGGGAAGAAGAGAAGGGAAGGTTTTTGTGGGTAATTTTAAGGCTAAGAGGATTTTTGTGTTAAATTTGAATATAAGGTTTTGAGTTTTTTTAATTAAATATATGCAGATTGGCTGGAAAACAAGTATTTTGTTGAAAAAACTGAATTTTTGTTTTTTTATATTCAGCCCTTTAATATTAATTAATAAGGATACTATGAAATAATCAACTCTGTTTTACTATCAGCAAAATTATATTTTGCAAAGGCCCTATAAATATTTTTAAAGCCTTATAAATATATATATATAATTCCAATATAAAAACTACCATGAAAAATATAAAAAATCTTCATAAAGTACAGCTAAAGCAATCATAGTAATAATGCACACCTTACTGTATTTTTAGATAATCAATAGTAATGTTCCTTTCTAAGTTATGGATCCTCAACAAAATCGGAAAAGGAGCATATAACACAATCTTCAAAGCTTAAAGATATTCAGACAGCTATATTTATATAATTAAAAATGTGCAAATCCAGAAACTTAGTGATTAAATAAAGAAAAACGCAACGAAGCAAATCAAAATAATGACCAGCATAAAGCATCCCAAGCTTAATTTCTTATAAAAAAGCTTTTTTGATTAATGCAAGAGATTATTATGTTTTGATAATGGAGTATGCTAATGTTAGTGACCTTTAGCAAAAAATGAAAAATTGTATAAAAGATCAAATTGTTTAAATGAAAAGACTATTTGGCCAATACCTAACAATAACTCATGATTTAAAAATACTTCATGACTTAAGGGTACTTCATAGATGCCTCAAAAGTATAAATGCCCTTTAAATAATGATGGAGGTCCTAAATTTTGGGTGATATAAATGCTTATAAGTCATCAAAAGATGGTTTTCTACGGACACAAACAAGAACTCCTTATTATACCACTCCTGGAGTGAGGAAGGATAAAAAATATCAATAAAAAAACAATATCTGGTCTAAGGTTATATCTTATATAACTCCCAAAGCTTAAAAACCACCTATACTCCAAAAACTCACACTATTTAATCCACAAACTCACTGAAAACTCTATTGAAAATATAAAAAAGAATCAGAGAAATCTACTTAAACCCAAGTCATCCTCTATATCTCCACAGATCATAAAATCTATTAAAAACACAGTTAATACAAATCCTTGTGGTATAAATCAAGATAAAAGTTTATATAACTTAAATTGCATATTTATTATCATTAGCCATGATTACGTTAGAATTTTAAAATGAGTCTTATACTCAAAGAAGAAAAAAACGATAGCCAGCCTGGATTATCATGCTTTACCAGTTCCTATGAATCTTCAGGAATGTATACACAAGAGTCATTAGATATGTTCCAAGTCCTAATGACCAAATTAGACAACACATATAAACAAATCTCAGAATTTTCTAAAGCTAAAGCCCAATACGAAGCTAGGACGATAGAGTAAATTTTATATAGACTTTTAGCTAAAAACCAAAGCATGTCGAGCGAAAACCTCATGCTAAGGAAAAAAATACAAGAACTCCAAGATTTTTTTAAAAGCATTGATGGGAAAAAATCTAAGACAACCTTTACAGAACAATATACACAACATTCTAATAAAGAAAGTTATGAGTCTAGTGAAACTAAAGAAGATGGGTCGACAACCACTGCGACTGAAACTTTATGCAATTCGCTAAAAGTTTCGCTTAACATAAACCCTCAGGGGAAAAAAAATTTTAAATTTTACCAGGTAGCTCTGATAAGATCCCTGCCTATATTTAATCTGTAATCCTAAGTTTTATAAATCATTTTGTGGCTTGACGAATTTCTTGCAAATTGAGGCAAAAGCTGAGTTGACTTCTCTAAAGTGGTTTTTTATGACTTGTAAACCAGTTTTGTGGTTAATGTTACTGAAAGTTTTTGGTTCAAAAGAAGCTTTTGGAGTTTTCTGTATGTAAGTTACCTTTTCTTCAGGGATTTCAGGAGTTTTTAATGATAATTTGACTGGACGTTTGCGATATTTTCGATAGTAGCCTTGGATGATTTTAGCGGCTTGGTCTGTAGAAAAGTATCGAGGAATGGTCAGTTTAAACGGTCGGCCTAAGAGTCTTTTTCTTGGTAAATGTAGATTTTTAAGCAGCATAGAAATCAGATCACCACGATCATCAACTAAATGCTCAAGATAAATAGTCCTTGATAGCATACAAGAATATAAAGCTGAGACAATAGAAAGTAAAGATGATAAATGGAATGATAGGTTTTTAAGCTCTGTTATATGAGAAATTTCAGGAGATGATGAGTTGAACTGAGGTTTTTTCGGGATTCCAACAATTTCTAAGGACCTCAAAAGTTCGATAGGGAACAAAGGTTCAGCTGATTTTTTTCTCTCTTCTAATAAAGCTTTTGGGTCTGAAGACTTTTCCTGGACTTCAAGGATAAGTAAAATATGTTCCATAAGTGAACCGACAGCTGCTTGGATTGATCTTTCTGCTTCACGAGCCCTTTTAGCTAGTGCTTCTTGTTGGCTTTCAGCTTTAAGATTCCCACTGATTCCTAGTTCTTTTTCTATGTCAATACCTGATTTTTCATATGCTTTTTTAGCTTTAGGATTTTTAGCTGCCATGGTTTTTGCTAGTGACAAGTATTTTTCATGAACTATTTTAGCTAGGGAAAAAGCTTGCATTGTCCCTGCTTCAGGCAATTTCTCAGTGATTTTACCGTAAAAACTTGCTAAAAGGGTTAAAAAATCAAACAGGTTGCCGCCTTTTTTATGGTCCTTTAAAAATGACTTTAAAAAATTTACTATTTCATAATCTCCTTGCACTATTTCTCCTATTGTCACTAGCTTTTGGTCTTTTGTATCACGAGCTTCGATTAAAGAATTTATTTCTAAGTTTAATGTGCACTTTTCTACAACAAGAAAAGAAATATAGCTAAAGTCTTCTTTTATCTGAGTATCTGCTAAAGACTTATTTATATGAAATTCTTGTGTTATTTGGTCTTTTTCCTGAGTGATTTTTTGGATTTTATTCTGAAGAATCTGTATAGCAGTTCTAAACTCCATTTTTTCAACTTCATATATAAGTTTTTGGACTACTAAATTAGCTTCGGATTTGTAGATTGCTTCAGATGACGAAGATTTTATTGTTGCAAGCTGAGTTTCGAGATGATTTTTGTCTTCTTTATATTTATTGACAAGTTCATCCTCAGTCTTTTTCGCTATAATTTTCGTATCTTTAAGCTCTTGCAAACTCTGAATTTTTTCTTCATGAAATTTATTAACTCGTTCTTGAAGTTCTGATATTGTATTTTCTTGCTCGAAATTTTTCGTTTTTTCAAACTCAAATTTTTTATTCAAAAGCTTAAGATTTTCTTCTAATGAATTTTTTGCTGAGTCCAGCTTTCTGTTTTCAGCTTCAGTTTTTTTTAGATCTGATTTATATTTTTCCAAAAGTCCTTCTTTATCTTCAAGATCCTTTTGCAATTCATCATTAGCAAATGCCATTTCTTTAAGCTTACGTTTCGTATCTTGTAATTCAGTCTCTTTACGTTTAATACGAGTTTCCATATCATTTGTAAGTGATTCAAGTTCTTGCTGATGACTTGTATTAATTTCTTCAATCAACCCCATCTGATGAGTTTTCATAACAGACGAATGCACTTTTTGTCTATCCAAAGTGCTTTCAAACTCATTTCTAAGATGCTTGTTTTCTTTCATCAACTGTTCTATTTCTTTTTGCTTGGATTTAATCATAGAATTAAAAGTTTCTTCATCAAAAGCTTTAGCCTGTTCCATTTTAGTTTCCCAATCTCTGTTAGTCCTATTGATTTCTTCTTGATGTTTAGTTTGAGCTTTTTTAAGTTCGAATTCAAGTTGGGCAATTTTCCCCATCATATCTTCCTTAATTTGAGTAATTTGTGAGGAGTAAGAGTTTCTCATTTCTCCAACAAATGTGTTTTGAGTATTTTTTAAGTCTTCAATTTGAGATATATGTGTGTTGTTTAAATGTTCTATTTGGGATGTATAGAAAGCTTTAAGCTCTTCTTGAGCTTTTTCATTTTTAGATGCCCCTTTGCGGATTATATCTTCATAATATGATTGTATTTCTTGAATTTCTGATGAATTTTTGTCTTCAAGGTTGTCAATAGCGTCTTTATGTGCAACTTTTAGCGACGCAAGTTCTTTTTGATGGGCTTCATTTAATAGCAGAATTTCTTTTTTGTTTGCACTGTTAACTTTTTCTATCATAGAAGTCTTGGATTTAAGAGTTTCTTTGACCTTCGCTATCGCTCTAATCAGTTTTTCTTGGTTTTTTGATAAGACTGATAATTTTTGTGAAAGGCTTTTTTGCGTTTTTTCTTGAAGTGTTGAAAAAATTGTTGACAAGCTTTTAGACATTTTAAGTAGTAGTTGCTTAGCTGATAAGGCCTCACTGATTTTAGCTGAAAGTTCTGATTGGGTTTGAGAATTTTGTATTTCTAAAGATTTATAGTCTTGAGTTAATGCTTGGAGCTTAACAAGTGCTTGTTCTTTCTGGCTATTGAGATTTTGTAAATTTTCTTTATATTCAAAATCAAGTTGTTTCTGAGTATCAACAGCTTTTTGTAAATCTTTTAAAGTCTTATCATAAACATCCTTTGATTTTTTAACTTCAATTGTAAGCTCCTTTTTATCTTTCAAAACTGTTTCATAGTCTTCTTGACACTTCTTATAAGCAGTTTTAGTTTTTTCATTTTTCCCAACCAGTTCATTGTTTCTATCATTAGCTTCATTAAGTTTATCTTCTTTATCGTTTAGCATTTTTTCTATATCACTTATTCTCTTTCTTAATATCTCAGCATCAGTATCTTTCTTTTGGCATTCATAAGTCAAATTCCCAACACTAACTTTAAGTTCTTCTATATTAGCTTCTTTATTTTTAATAGCTTTTTCCAGATCTTGAATTCGTCCTTTTACTGTTTCATTCTCTTCTTCTAATGCTTCTCTTTGATCCATAAGTGATTTGAATTCCTGTTGTTTAGTCTCAACTTCACTAGAAAGTTTTTCTTTGATTTTGACAATACTTGATGTTTTTTTAGACAAATTCTCAACCTTTGTAATCAATTTGCTTCTGTCTTTGTTAAGACTTGCCATTTGCTTATGGGCTTCTTCAAGTTCTTTTAATAGGTCATCCTTTTCTTGTATTGAAGACTCTTTAAATTTACTAAACTCTTCAGTTTTCCAAGAAAGCTTCGCTTCAAGTTCTTTTGATGCACTTTCAGCTCTTACTTCAAGATCTTTATAAGCTTTTAAAACTTTAGCATTTTTCTTTTTCTGCTCTTTTAATTCTTGTAAAGCCTTTTCACTGTCATCTTTTCGAGATTTCTTTTCAGATTCTAACTCTTTCCCAATTTTATCACAGAATTCCACAGATTCAGCTATTTTCTTTTCCATACCAATGATTTCTTCTGTTAGTTTTAAAATCCTATCTTCATAGTTTTCTTTAAGTTTTTCACATTTAGTTATCTGTGCTTGAACGTTCTCTTTTTCTACTTTCACATCTTCCTGAAAGCTTTTTTTTTCTCTTTCACTTTGTGTTAGGCTTAGACTTAAACTATTGATTTTTTTCTCCAACTCTGAGATTTTGTCTGAGTAAGTTTTGTCTTTACTACTAAGTGAACTTTGCCAGGTTTTCTCAGCTTTTTCAGCATTTTCTTTATACTCTTGGGCTTTAGATGTTAGCTGCTGTTTATATTTTTCTATAGCATTTTGATATTTTTGAACTTCTTTACCTAAATTTTCACATTCTATTTTATGTTGAGCTTTAAGATATTCTGTGTTTTCTATAAGTTCTTGAATCTGAGTATCTTTAGATTTTATTGATTCAGAAATCCCAGTTTTTGCTTGCTGAAGTTCTTGATTTAATGTTTTTTCAGCAGAGAGTTTCTGTTTAAGTTCGTCAATTTCAGTTATTAACTGCGTAGCTCTAAGTTGTCTATCAGCTTTTTCTTGTTCAAGTTCTTCCTGTAGCTGCTTAAGTTCGTTGTTAAGCATTTTCTTTTCATTTTTCAATTCAATTATCATATTTTTCTGAGTTTTTGCTTCCTTTTCTTGATCAGCCATATGCCTATCAATTTCATCTAGGAGTTTTTTGTGCTCATTTTCCTTTTTTTCCAATTTAAGCTTAAAATTGTTCTGCAATTTCTGAATCTCAGCTTTTTTCCTCTCTTCCTGCTGACCTAAATCCGCATGTCCCTTTCTATATTCTTCAAGTAAAGCTTCCATTTGTTCCTTTTCAGCAGTTAGCCTTTCAACCTGAGCTCTAAGGCTATTTATTTCATCAGAAAACTGTTCTTTTTCAATATTAAACATATTACTCCCATCATTAACTTTATCAAGTTCAGCCTGTAGTTGTGCACATAAAGATCTATAATCAACTTTTATATTAAGTTCAGGTCTGTTTTCTATTTTCATAGCTCTAAGTCCAAATTGTAAAGCAGAAAGACTTTCTTGAATATGTCCAGCTGATGGTCCAATTGTCACAATCAAACTAGTTTTAGAATTCCCACCTAATGAATCTTCAAGAAGCCTTGTGAGTTTTGAGTCTCTAAAAGGCACATATTTAGCTTTTTTATCAGATAAAGCTTGAATGCAGTTTCCCAATGCTAGCAAAGCCAAGTTAATGTTTTTTGCTTCATCTAGTCTATTACCTGAAGCTCTGCTTTTTTTTACTCTTTCACTTCCTGCAAGATCGACAAGATAAAGTGTGCTTTTTGTCATGCTCTGATCAGGCATTTCTCCTTTTTTTTCTAGTTCTTCTAGTTGTTCCGCTGTATACTTAACCCTTTTTTCTGTTTTTACCATATAAACAGCATGAGATCTACTACTATGAGCATTCATACTTGTAAAAGCAGTACTTCGATTCCTATCCCCTACATTAAGTAAATCCATACATTGCTTCACATTATTTACTGTCGCCCAACTTATTCCTGTCAAATAAACCCCTTCATCAGGATCTTCTCTAATTCTTATAACCTTATTTTCATCAGGACTTAGTAAATCTTGAAGCATTTCCATATAAAGCTGTAGAAAACCAACTTTTATTTGATATGAATGAGTTGTTGATTGCTGGACATGAGAAAATATTTGCATAGCACTTCTTGGAATGACTCCACGGTTTTCCCCGCTGCCTCCAATCATTGTAAATGTTTTTCCTGTACCTGTTTGACCATATGCAAATATTGTTCCATTGTATCCTTGGAGAACTGATGTGACGACAGGCTCAGCAATTTTAGCATATACGTCTTTTTGTATAGAGTTTGTATCAAATACTGAGTCAAAAATGAAGCTTTTCCTGTCAAATTCTCTTTTCAAAGCTATGACGTTTTTATTAGGATCAACAATTTCCATGATTGTGTCTTTGCCATAAACCCTGATATCATCGTCGCTTAATGGGCGAACTCTGCAATGAACCATGACTCGTTCAACTTTTTTTTGCTTTTTGTTTTCATCTCCCATTTTATATAAAACTCAAAATACTTTGCAAAATTAAAGATACTTAAGACTTTCGATAAAAATTATTCTTCATCAAGTGTGATAAACTCTTGTAATTCTCCATTAAACGACATTTCATGTATGTATGTTGGTTTATTGAGTTTTTGTGGNTCTTGTAATTCTCCATTAAACGACATTTCATGTATGTATGTTGGTTTATTGAGTTTTTGTGGGTATAAGCATTTGTATAGAGTTAGAGTATTTTTATTAGACTGCCTTTCATATTCACTAATATATGATTCTTTAGCAGTTTGGATTTCTTCTAAAGCTTTTTTAGCCCCTTTATTGATATTGTTGAATTTTTCTAAGAGATTAGATGATGTATCGACTTCAAGAACTGAAGCTAGTTTATTCCCAAGTTCCTCAACTTCACGATAAAGATTCAAGAAATTCAGTTTTACTTGTTCATATGTTAAGCATTTCTTGCGCTCGTTAGCAATTTCATATTCAAGGTCGTTGAATTTTTGCAAATAAGGCCCAAGGCTTTCTTTAGATGTAAGTATAAGCTCAGAAAGGCCTTTTTTAATTTTTTCATAGTTTTCTTTATGCAAACTCAGCTGTTTATCTGATTCAGCTATATTTTTTTTAAGTTGTTCATTAATTTCTTCTTTTTTTAAAAAGCCTTCAACTATATCTTGAATGCTAGATAAGCCTGTAGAAATCCTAATATTCCTAAATGCTTCTTCTATATCTTCACATTCTTTCCAAAGCCGTTCTTGCTTAAATTTCAGATATAAATGATACAGTTTATGAAGCATTATCTCCTGTTTATAAGCGATTTCTTCTGCATTTCTATTTTCATTAGCAGCTTTCTCAGCAATTTCACCTTGTCTTTTGATTCTTTCCTGTCTTCTTATCGTCGCTTCCTTTTTTTCCCTAGCAGAGTTTTCTAACCTTCTCAGCAAATCTTCTTTACTTTTGCTTTCTTTCCTAAGATTCTCCCTTATAGCCATAAGTAATCTTTGCGATTGAACATTTTCTTCTTTATTCTTTCTTGAAGTCAGCAAGTTTCCATCCAAATTTCCTTTTGATGAACTCAAATTTGAGTTAAGTTTTGAAGATTTTATATCAAGACTTATTGTCTCTATTTTCATTCTAGTTAGCACATGTTCATAGATTTTATTATTTTGCTCCTCTTCTTCCAGTTTTATTTTCAGCAGACTAAGCTGATTGGTCAAAGTTGCCATCCTCCCAGAAATAACTGATTGGTCTTCAGTACAAGTATTTGTTGTACTATTTAGTTTCTTGACTTGCTTTTTCATCATTTCAATTTGAGTTTTTTTCTGAGTATTTTCTCTTTGTATTTTGTCATAAGCTTTTCTTATCATGACCAATTGTAGGGTTATTTCTTTTAACTCATCATCAGTTTGGAGAGATGAAAAATCAGATTCATGAAAAATACTGGGCTCGAAAGTGCTGCTCATAGCAATCGAGCTGTTTTGCCTTATTTTTTTCTTAATGAGTGATGACATTTACTAAGGGTTACTTATAAAAGCTTTGATTCATATAATAGGTAAATATGGATAATAAATTTAGGTTGCTTAATAAATAAAATCTCAAAAAAATATGCATCGCAAAAATATTGCAATGGAGAAACAAGCAATTTATAAAAGGTTTATCAAGTTAAATCATACTGTTTTTAAGATATATATAAAATGCACTTTATCATTTTAATTTGAAACAAAATAAAAATTTCTAGTTTAATTATATTTCTATATCTAAATAGTCATAAAAATATGTTTATTCGGACTTAATATTTTTCCTAATACATTTCTATATATTTTAATATACATTAAGAATATTTTAAATAGATTCTATAAATAATGATAGAGTCATCATATAATCTTTATAAAAGTTATGCATTTTATATTCAAGATTCTTTACTAATACATACAAATGGAATTTAAGAAAATCTTTGAAGAATCTTTTCATTCAAAAAATTATGTTATATCAGTCTGCATTTCTTCAAACGCTATACAACTTAATATTATTGAGAAAGCATCAGAAATTATATGGAAAGGTAGTTTTCCTTGCAATTATATAGAGGAGATGACTTCAAAAACAGGTAATTTCAAGAACTTCAAAGTATTTTGCAAAATGCTTGTGTCTGGATTAGAAAAAACAAGCCAGAGTATTATCATTGATATTCTTACACAAGAAGAATTCGAAAATATACGAAATGATAAAAAGCCGGGTAAAAGCTTGAAATTGTATATGATTATAAACTATATTGTTGAATTTGATAAAGTGCATTATCTTCTAACTTTATCCCAAGCTAATATTTCGATTCAAGATAAAACTCAAGATATCCATATGCTTCAAAATTTACAAAAGGAATTAAATGATCTTCGTTTAGTAAAACAAGAAAAAACTATTATGGAAAAGCGCCTTGAAGGGATTATATCCTTAAGAGATAAAGAGATTTACTATTTGACCAAAGAAAAAGAAGAGCTTCATGTTGATCTTGATAAAATCAAAACTCAAATGGAAAGTATTATTGAAGAACTTGAAAGTCAAGCAAAAATCACTACTGTGAAAATCCCTAAAATTGATGAAGAGTTGAGAGCACGAAATGAAAAACTTGAAAGAAAAGCAGAAAGACTTAAAAAAGAAATAAAAGATCTCAAAAATGAGAAGAAAAAAAACGAAACTCAAATTTGTCAACTAGAAAACGAGCTAAAATATTTCTATGAAAATGCAAAATCAAGTCGGTCTAAGTCAACAACAAGGGTAAAATATGAAAATTCTGGTGTTTATGAGTCTAGAGATTTGACTAATCAACTATCAAAACTTAGAACTTTGCTCGATATCTCAAACAATTAACTATATTTATACTATAAATAAGTACGATGTAATAAATATATTAATGCAAATCAAAAAGTCTCAGAAGAAGTCTGTGAAAGATGTGTTCAGCATGTTTGGGGATATTGATTTTGCTCAACCTCCAAGTAGTTTATCAATATACAACGTTGAGTCTCTAGAGTCCAACAGGCTTTTTCGGGCGTTAAAATCTGAGCTGGAAAGGTTTTACATAGAAAGAAACAGACCTATTGAAAAGCACACTTACCACAAGACAAAGTCTCAGGAGTGGAAAGAACGCTTTTACCAGTCAATGCAAACATTGATGAACGAGTTACTTTTTACATCTTCAGGAAGTATGAAGCAAGTTCTTTTAGCCAAAATCCACAAATGGTATTTTGAGATGACTGGAATATCCCCAATACCTGAGCCTAGAAGGCTTATAAACGATACTTATGATAGATCTGAAGAACCTGAAATTTTTATACTCCAAAATATAGAACCTACTGAAACTACTAAGACAGCTAAGATAGCACCTTATATGCCATCAAAACTTAAGCTAAGTAAAGATGATAATCCTAGTAGACAAAGTTTGTTTAGAGAATTATTGGATAATGAAAGAGATAGTACTTTTATTACATTACCAAAAGTGAAGAAACTTAGAAGTAAGGATAACTTTTTTAGGCCGTTTACACCTATGAAAAACAGCTCAATAGAGCAAAGTCCTATAATTAGAGATTTTAGGAGCTCAAGTCGCTGTCAGACTTCTGGATTATCAATGAATAAAAGTCCTGATACATTCAAATCATCATTTCTGAATTACTCCGGAACAAGGAAAAGCCCTATAAATGAATTGTCTACAGTGCCTGATCTTAGGCGTATTCAAATAAAAGAAGTTATGAAAATAAAAAAACGTTTGGCTAGTAGAAGGATATTTTGTCCAGTAAAAGTTTTAGAAGGTGGGCTCGTTTTTTCGGATTTTGGTTTAGACCCTGTGCAGCCTGAGGAATTTCCTCGAGGTGGAGAGTTATTAATGAAAGATCCAAATGAACCAACATTTTCATTAAAGAAAAAACGAAAAAGAAGTAAGAAAAAAACTTGATTTTGTAATTTAAGCATCATTATAATCTATCATAATAATAGTGAAATATAAATAGTTTTATTAGTTTCAAAGCTTTTCTTCATTAAATAATTCAATATTTTGACAAATTAATTTATAAATCTAAATAAACACACATTTTATAGACTATGAAATATCAGTAGCATTTACAATAAGTATATCATAGAAAAGATAATTTAAATTCTAAAATAAAGACATTAAATATAATAAATTATTCAGCTGCTGGTCTTCTAGATATTCTACTCTGCATTATCATAAGTGCCTGCAAAGAATTATTGTTTACTTCAGTATTATTTGGGATAATCCTACTTACATGCTGTCCTGTCCTCCTCCTCAAACCAATAAGATATTCACAAATATCAGTAAACTTCTTACTTCTAGCTATATCTTCTGCTCTTCTTCCTATAATATCTCTACTCATAATATTCACATTACATGATAATAGATACTTGATAATAGAAAGGTTTTTACGTCTAACCGCCCAATGCAAACCTGTTTGTAAAGTTGAATCAACTTCTTTAACTAGCTCAGGATGGCATATCAATAATGAAATAACTTTTTCTGCATCCCCACTTCGAATTGCTCTAAAATATTCAAGAGCTTTAGGATGTCTTTTTTTGTCTTCAAAGCTTATATCTTTTATTTCTTCACGTTCACTTTCAACTTTTTTTATTTCTCTTTTGACTAGCCTGTTGAACTCTTTTCTCATGAATTTTTTCTTTTTGTCTATGACATCGAAGTTTATTAGTTTTTGGAAAGATTCGATATCTTTTTGTAAATTTTTACTTTTAAGGTCATAGTGCTGTGGACTTTGGCTAAGTTCGATATAGATTTTTGAAGATGGTTTAAATGAATGAGTTGATTTTATTTCACTTGGAGAGTTAGTTATTGAGGAGAGGTTTGAAGCAGAGTTTATTTTAGGTTCTTTGAAATTTGGAGTTTTAGATATTAAAAAGATGCACCTTTTTGGAGTTGAATCATAGTATCTTCTTCTTGCAGGTGAGTCATTAGGTTGAGATGATTTAGACTTAAAATTTTTACCACTTGGTGCATATTTCCAGGCTCTTTTATTAATCATTATTTTTACTCATCATACTATCATATAAAGTTTCTAATTATATTATAAAGGAAAATATTATAAAGAGTATTAATATAACCTATGCAAATGATTTAAAGTCAAAAAAGTCTAAGTTATTTTTGAACTAAATCGCATTTAAATTATGATAACAGTTAGAATTATACTGCGAATAAACTTATATTAAATATAAAAAATATTTAAATAAACTTTAGAGGTAGATAATAAATTTGTTAAGCTTTGTAACTTCGATATGGGTAGTAATACTTTTGAGAATTACTTTTTTTATAATGGAAGTTGAAACTTTTCTGATTGATTTTAGTTCACTTTTTAGACTTATGAAATATTAAAAGAATAGCTTGGCTAAGGTTTAATTATTGGGTATTTCCTTTGCCATCCTACTATATTTTTAGTTTTTCATTTTGAAATATTTTATAAATAGATATGAGAATTTTTATCTTTAAGCTTATAGGCTATTTCTATGTCGATAATCTCATGTTGCTGTATATTTTGGAAAAATAAGAGTATATGCTTATCATAAAAATAGAATGCATAGGCTAGCAAAATAATAGAAAATTAAAATTGGCTTCAAAATTAAAAAAAAGATAGCAAATACCATATTTTAACATTAAAAATCTAGTTTAAATTGATGTCAAGACAATATGAAAATGGAAATTATCACAATTTTCTATAAACATACTATAAGCATTATATATTTTATATGTTATTAAATGAATGAAATATTAAAATTATTTNATTATATATTTTATATGTTATTAAATGAATGAAATATTAAAATTATTTAGATATTTTGATAGGCGCATCTATAAACTGAATTGCATTGTTTAATTGAATAATTTTCTAATACTGAGAATTGCAATTTACTTCTTATTATTATTAAAGCAATAAAATCTTTATTTTAGCGTAAATATTTGAATTGGTTTATTAGTTTAATAGATCTATATTAAATAATACAGACTTTATTAATACTATGAATCAAAAATTTTATATAATTTATTAGACTTGCCAAATGAAAAGCTATCGTTTTCAAGCATCGTAAGCATAAATCTTGTGATTTTAGAGAAATATTTAGATATCCTCTTCAGTTATAATACAAAGCTATAATCTGATAAAAATGAAAAAAATTGTTTCCATAGACTTAAAAGTCCTCGACCTTCAGTCACAAACAGATGAATTTTCAAGGAAAGTTAAAGTAGAAACACTTATAAGAAGCTTATTCATTTCATTTAAGCCTCAAATCAAGTGGCATCCAAAAAAGGAGTACCTCCGTTGTAAGCTTATACGTGGACATAAGCGAGCTAACAGAAAAATCAAAAAAGGAAAGCTATTATATAATAACCAGAAAGAAATGAGTGAGGCAGCCAAGTTTAATTGGCAGAATCTTTCAAAAGCTTATCTTAAGTTCCAATCTGTGCTAGACTCAGTTAGTCGTACCCTGTTTGAGCCAATAAAATTCAAAGCTAATAAGACTAAGATTACAACTGAAAGTAGTAAAAGTTTTAATGTTGATTTTTGCAAGAGGTATTTTACAGAACCAGGAGTTAGAGAAAGCTATTATTATTTTATTGAATACCTTTTCAGTGATCTCAATCCTGATTATCTTAGTAAGTATCTAGGATTTACTTGTTGTCAAACCAATTTCCATACTTTAGAGTGTGCCTACAAATGGCTCCTTATGAAAAGGTATGCAAATGAAATTATTATTGAAGATTTGCAATTTGAGCCTTGGTTTCCTCAAGAGGCGGTATTATTATCTCCAATCAATAATTTTATAGGTAATTTAGAATAGATTTATAACTAAAACCATAACATCGGTTAGTTTCCGAATTATAAAATATATTTTTTCTTTAGCTTCCAAACAATCACATAAAAAGTTAAAAAATATTTTCCTTCTATACTATTCCATATATTTTTTTGGAAATTAATATCAAAATTCAATAAGGCAAATATGCCAATAGTTTTACCATAATGAAAAAAGTGCAACAAGTATGGAATATTTTGACTGATACTATAATATAAGTAATTTCATTATCAAATGTCGAAGGAACAAGAACTTGATATGAAATCTCAGCTAAGCAAGCATATAAACTCAAAGCTTTTCAAAAGATACCTTGACAAAGAAGCATCAAGAGTAGGGGAAATCTCCCCTTCAGGGCGTATGTCTTATCAGTATTCAGAAAGAATGTCCCCAAGTCGTGGCAGAAGGGAAAACACTTACTCAAGCGATGATGAGCAGCCTAGTCTAAATCGAACATCATTAAGCCGCAGTATAAGTTATAGAGACCGTTATCTTCGTTCACGTGAAAGCTCACCATTACTATATCGTCACAAGTCCCCAGAAAAAAATATTTTCGCATCTCCAGAAAGTCGCTTTGGAAGTAGAATTATTGATGAAGACTTACCACGCAAAGAATTATTTACAAGAAATACTAGAGATAATATAAATAGCAGAGGGTATTTTCAAACTTATAGTCCTGATAATGTGATTTTAAGACAATATGAAGATAAAGAGTCAAAATTGAAAGATGAGATGATATTAATAAAAGAAAAGTATGAGAGAATCCTTGCAAATAAAAACCAAGAGATTAAAAGATTACAAAAAAATATTGATAATATGAAGATACATACTAGTACTTTACAACAGAAATTAGAAGGATTGGAAGAAAATGATAGAAAGTTTTTTAAGACAAAAGAGAAAATGATAGTTATTGAAAATGAACTAGCTAGAGTTAAAGATAAGAATAAAAGACTAGAAAGTGAAAATCAGGAATTAAGAGATAAAAACACTAGAGAAACAGCACAGCAGATAAGAGAAACAGAGTTTTTAAGAAGGAAAATTGAGGATTTAACTAATGAGATTTCGAATAAATCTTTGAATTTTTCAAGATCAGAGAATAGATTAGAAAGGTATGAGAAACCAAGGAATGATTCCACTTATAATCATCCTTATGGGGAACCAAAAAGAGAAAATAGTGATAATTATGATGGGAGAAGAAGAGTTTATAATGGATACGAACAAAGACCTGATCCAATAACGTGGCAAACTAGAGATTCAACAACTTATTATAAACCTCCATATGAAAATCATAATAGTCTGGAAACTAAACTGATGAGCCTGCATATGGATAAAAAAAGACTTGAAGATGAAGCTGCGAAAATACCTCCGCATGGTAGAAGAGTAGCTCAGATAAAAAGACAGCAGGAAATAGAGTTGGAGCTCGAAATAATCAACTCTAGTATCTCTACTATACGCAATAAACTTAGACAATCAAGCATTATTTAGATTAACTAATAAGATTTAATCCATTTATCTGAATTATTATCTAATCTAATATCAAACTTAATAAAAACTTTCACTATGAATATTACAACTTAACACTTTTTCTTAACAATGGCAAATTTTCCCCATCAGGAGTTTTAACATGAGGGGAAGTTAGAGTACTAAATCTTGATGGAGGTACTGACAAAGGTCGCCACTGTCTATTTGTCATCATTGTTTTATTATGCAATTCTCTATTCTCATCACTATTTTCTAGCTCAGGACTTCTCGAAAAATTTTCAAGTATACTCCTTTGCAATCTAAGCATTTCTTTTCTAGTAAACTTCCTATCATGATACACAATTTGTGAAGGTTCATAAGCTAAACAAGCAATTTTAAAAGCTGAAATTACAGAAGACGACTGCCCAGCACATGAAAGACATCTTTTATCAATGCTTACAACATTATTTTGCTGTTTTCTTTGTTTATAACCCATAAGGAAAATCGATTCTCTATCTACTTCATCTTGATTCTGTAAGGCAATAGAAATTTTACTATAATCTATCAAGCAATCCACTGACCTACTAATAATTTCTATGCCTTCTGAAAGAGTAGCTTCTTTCTTTTCAAATGATTCTAGCATTCCTGAAAAACGTTTAAATTCTAAAGCATAATCATTATGATCTCTTTTTCTTTGAGCTGAAGCTGAATTACATTCATTAACAGCTTGTTGTATAAGCATTTGTATTTCCCCAATTTTTTTTTCAATAGCGTAATTATAATCATCATGATTTGTTTTGATAGATTCGATCATTTTAACAAGTTCAGCCTTTGATTTTTCAATAGTGAAAAGTGTAGCTTTATTTGTTGATTCTATAATAGACTTAATATCATCAAGCATTAATGCTGTTTCTTGTTGCAATTGGATTCTCACTTGTTCTATCATAGGAGAAAAGTCTATAATACTATCCCCTTCTTCATTTTCCTCAGATGTTGATGAATAAGTTTCAGGTCTTGAATAAACTTCAGGTCTTGAATATACATCAGGTCTTGTAAAAGGATTAAATTCAGCATTTGACTCCATTCTTCTTTCAATAACCTTAACAGATTCTTCAACTCTATCTATTGTCCATTGAGACTCACTAACTTTTTTTAAAGCTTCTCTAACAACAGCTGGTAAACTTACTGGGGGTTTTATAGATTCTGAAGCTGTGAGGATTGGATTTTCAGACTCTTGTTCCCTTGAAAAAGATTTAATACCATTAGAATCCTTTGAAGCTCGTCTCATAGCTTCAGGTTGTCTAGTCATAGCTCTTATTATACTAAAATTAGCAGGTCTTTTATCTAGTTCTGTGCCAATAGATAATGTTTTATTACCTTCTGGTCCATCAGTTGTAGACTTTCTTCTACATGAACCCCTAGAAGGTCTATTTTCAGACCTAGATCCACGTGATGATGATTTTTTCTCTTGAATCGTTTTTCCTTCTTCGATTTTCTTATCTTCTTCTATTAATAATTTCCTACTAGTCTCATTATGCAACTCTTTTGTCTCATGAATCAAATCCATAAAACGAGAATCAGCTCTATCTCTATATCCTCCAAAAACACTTTGTTGTGTATCTGATGCTGAAAGATCTACTTTTGATAACTCTTTAACAGCCATTGATATATTTTGAGCTATTTGCTTTCGTAAAGTTTGTCTTTGTTGACGTTTGAGTTTTTTTTGTGAACCTGTGATAGTCACTTTTTTAGGTGGTGGAGGAGGAGGTGGAGGGGGTAAAGGTGTATCTATTATATCTTGAGCTTTATCTAAAAGGGTTTTCCATTGTTCAAATATTTGTTGAGAATATTTTTTATAGTCAATTTTTTCAAGGCGATCTTTCTCATAGGCTGCGAGAATTTTTAAAGTAGGTAAGTCTTTTATGATTGCATAAAAAGGCTGAGTTAGCATTAATTCATTCCGTATTGCGCTTTCATTGTTTTGCATTTCCTTTTCAACTTTTTTGATGTATTTTTTGGTATTGAGAATTTCGTTTGTATTTACTATGCAAGTGTTCCGAACTTTGTCTATTTCTTTTGGATAGTCTGACTTTATTAATTCGATTTTTTTCCCAAGTTGCTTAAGACCTCTAGTTTGTTCACTTGATAATCTTATAGCTTCTTTGGCAAATGTATCAATACCTATAAGTTCTTTGCTAACGTGTTCAATGTTTTTTTTCTCTTGATTAATCGCAACTTCAAGTAAAGAAAATTGTGTGCTGAAACTAGATGAAATTTCTCTATAAGCATTTGAAGTTTGGACTATTTTTTCTTCTAATTCATATTTTTGGTTTACAACAACTTGACTAAGATCTACTATATCGGTTTTAAGAAGTTCTCTTTGGTGTTGAAGAACTTCTAAGTTTTCTTCAAAGGATTCTTGTCTCTGCACAAAGAGTGAAATCTGTGAACGAATTTCTTCTCTCTCTCTATTAAACCTCATCTCCATCATGCTCTGCAAGCCTTCAAATTCTAGAACTTTTCTTGAAAACTCATCAATGGTTGCAAGCCTCTTCATGAGATTTGACACAGAAGCATCTATATCTTCAAGTTTGAAAATAGCTGAATTTATAGCTTTGCCTTGCTTTTCAATAGTTTTAGTGGCGTCAGAAACTCTATTTACTGTAGGTTCGATTAAGTCCTTGATCAATAAACGGACCTTGTTCTCCATTTGGAACCAAACTGTCGAATCCATTTCTTTTCAATATCTTAAAATATTTAAACCATTTGCCCACAGTTTAAAACTAAGAATAATCTTTAGTATCAGAATGAAAAAAAACATTAACCTAAATGCTTTATTAAATAAGCTATAAAAATACACTTAAATATGAAAAATTGATAGTGATTTTTATTTTAATACATTTTAATTTATAAAATCATAAAGTTTATTTTCATTGAATCTATTTTTTTATCTAATGATTACTAAACTAGAAATTTAGTCTTGTTTTCTCTGTCCTAATTTTTTAGTTGTTTGAGCAAATATTGGAGTGACCACATACATAATCAATCCCATTAGCAAATGCTTAGGATGCCCATTGGTAGATTTAACATTCCCCAAACACCTCAATGCTGCTTCAGCACATTGATATCGGTTTATAACCAAAAATTTTGATTTATATTTTTCTACCATAGGAGTGGCAACATAGCCTGGTTGTAAACAAAGTATATCAAGTTTGCTTTTACTATCAACTTCTACTTGCAATATTT
>MPUH01000245.1:0-76136 GCA_001970955.1 Stentor coeruleus | reverse complement strand
CGCCGCGATTGAAGAGTGAGTGGACTAAAGCATCTTGTCAAGCCTAAAAATAGAAATTTCAAAGTTACTCCTTATTTGATTGAATAAATCTGGAGAAAATCTAATAAAAGCATCTTATGGTAAAATTTTCTTGATGCTATCTCAGGAAAATGAAGATATTAAAATTTAGCATTAAAAATTGAATGCAGTTAAACTAAGCAGGCGATAATTATTATCACTTATGTGAGAGTTTTTATTATCGTATACTGCAACAAATCCTATTAAATTACCAATTTTTTAATCTTGCTTTTTAACTTACTTTTTATTATAAATTCAAAATTAAGTGCTATACAGTAATATTTCATGCAATTAGAAGTTATATAGTTTGCTTTCAAAATATAATCATAATGCTTACGGAATGCCATAAAATGATTAAAAAAATAGCATTTGATTTCGATTAAATCATCTTTATGGTATATTCACATATTCATTAAACAATATGATTGCATTTAGCATCATTTAATGACATTAAATATCTATAAATAATACAAATTACATAAGTATCATTAATGTGTTAAATATCTCTAATTATCATTAAATTGTTATTTATTTTAAAGTCTAAACCAAACTTAAAGTCGCTATATAATTTTTGCAATAAGCAGGTAGATATAAATTAATTACTTAAAATTCACCATAAATTTCTCCAAACAATTTTCTTATGTATCATTTATGCGTTAAAGTTTTTCTTATAATAATCATCTTCATCAATGACAAAAAAATTAATCCAGAAATTTAATCTAATCATCAACATAATTCAACCAAAATCGATATTCAACTTATAATACATATACTTCAACATTATCCAAAATCCTAAACCTCAGAATCTCATCCCAATAATCTAGCCCACCAAAAAATATAATATGGACATTTCAAAAATAGCACCACTAGCCCAAGAAGCTGAAATAACTTTAAACAGATCATGCCGAATATGCATGGAATCCGAAGCATTAGATAGTCCTCTTTTGTCCCCTTGTAAATGCTCAGGGACAATCCGTTATATCCACGAAGAGTGTCTTAAGACCTGGCTTGTTTCTCACTCTGAAGATCTAGCTAAATCCTGTTGCGAGCTCTGTAAAATGCCTTTTTCTATGGAATTCAAAATGAAACGTAAATGTAAGCCTAAACAATCATGCACAACAGGATTAAATTCTTGTCTTTTCGTTCCAGTTCTCTCAGCAATTGTCATTGTCCTGTTTATTATAGTATATTTACTAGCTGATAGGTATTTGTCAACAAATTCAGGGAGTGAAGAAAAAGGTTATACTATAGCTTTGATTTTAACATGTGCAATAAGTGGCTTGATATTGACAGTTTTAATTATCAGTAGTTTAAAAGAAGCTTGTTTAGTATCGCAATTAGAAGATTGGACTATTTTTTCACAGAATTTTGAAGAAGAGGATGAAGCTGTTGATATTCATATGGAAGAATGGCCTAGAACACAGATTTTGATAGTACCTGAGACAACGGTTGTTGATGGGGTTAAAATTAAGACTCCTGTTTTGAAGCCCATTTTACATTTGATTAAAAAAAGAGGCAATATGGCGGCTTATACGCCACAGTGCTGCACTCCGGCTTTGAGTCAGTTTAGAACAACTCCTGTGCCACCTGCAGCACGGTCAGACCCTTTTAAGCCTAAGAATAATAAGAGCCACGCTTCGAAGACAACTGGATATAAATCTATACCTGATGATTCACTTAATTATATTTAATAGATGTGATGTTTTTTCCATTTCTTTGTGGTTTTTTGAGATGACAAAATATTATTTTAAGATTTAGAGTTATTTATGCTTTTTATATTATAATAAATACTGATTTCGAGTTTGGTATTATATTAAAAAATAAAAGTGGTAAGTAATAAGGTTTCAAATAATTTTATGAATTAGACTGTAAAATTAGTGATAAAATCATTCCCCCGAAAATGATTTATATAAAATATTGGATATAATCAAAATTCATTAGAGCATTTGCTCATATCAGCAATATATCTAAAAATCTTTATATTTAAATAAAATGTCTTCAAGCCTACGTTTTTAAAATCAATTCTTCATAATCATTTCATTTCTAAAATCTAATTATTTATTATTATTACTATCCTAAAATCTACAAACTCACATTTTTTCATTTTCATTCCTAAGCCTATACTCTTTTCTATCCTTTTTCTCAAAAACAATAGCTTCATCCTATAAAAATATTTTTCATATAACCTTACTCAAGCTATAATTAAAAATATGTCTGAGAACATAAGAGGCCTTGAAAACTGCATAAACGATGGGAACTTCGCCGAAGCCATGGAGCACATTTTAAGACTTGGGAAAAAAGGGGTAAAAATCTCAGTCAAAGTTAAGCAGCCAGCGAGCCCAATCAGATCCCAATCTAAAGTTCAATTCCCAAGGCCATCACCAGTATTATCCAAGCAAGAAATCATAAATGAGCTCATCAGCACCTACGAGATCGACGAAGAAACAGCAATTTGGGCGGCAGGGGCAACAAATACAATAGAACGAGCTTTAGATATTATATTTAAATCATAATGTACTGGAATAGTAAAACTTACTTAGAGTCCAAAGCGCCATTACTAATCACATTTCTCCACGTGTCTATCACACAGCTTATCAACTATCTCTACCCTCCTTTACATGAGTTGTCTCTTTACTCTTTACTATACTGGTAATATTTATTTTAGGTTTCTTTTGATTTTAGTTATGCTCGTTTATTTTAATGTAGCTTATCGAAAGCCAGGATTTATTGAGCAACCTTTAGAAGAGTTAGTGGCTAAAGAGAACAATGCTGAAGTTACGGTAAGCAGGGCTGAGAATATGCACCATAAACATGTGAGCACAGAAAATGATGATCATGAAATTGAGGAAAGTGACCGGGCAGGTGAAGAAAATAGTGGCCCTGATATGAATGGCCAGCTTCTGAAAGAAAAAAATAAAGTTCAGATCCAAATTCCTGTAGTTGAGGAAGAGAAAGAGGAAGTTTTTATGATTGAAACAAGGTTTTGTACAGTTTGTTGCTTGGAACAGCCCCTGAGAGCTAAACATTGTCGAGAATGCGGTAAATGTGTTGCTGTGCATGACCATCATTGTCCTTGGATCGGTTTGTGCATAGGTGAAAAGAACCGATTTTATTTTTGGTGGTATCTGTTTTTTGAATGCATTTTGCTTTGGGTTTCTGCATGGCTAGTTGTAGAAAGCGTGTCAGATAAAGACGGTTGGCAATGGATAATAGACAACTGGGTCAAGCTCCCTATCATGATAATTTTGGGTTTTTTTATCATCATGGTCACTTGCTTGCTAGGGTATCATACATATCTAGCTATGGCTAATCAAACAACATGGGAGAACGTTTCATGGGAGAAAATCAGCTACATGAAAATATTTTCAAAAAAATCTGGAAGTCCTTTCAGCAATGGGGTCTTTTCAAACATTTACTACTACTGCTGCAAAAAGTACCCAGACGCTTACACGATCTGGCATATTACAAAAAAACCTACAATTACTAGCTAATAGGTTAACCTTATAGTAAAGGGTTTTTCAAAACTTTGTCTAAAAAAAGCTTGCTTACAAGGTCTCGTGATTGAATTATACAATTTTGTATGCCACTTAGGTAAAAACTTTGCCCTGAGACTGAAAGCCAAGATGGAGATAGTTTTTGAACTTCTTCTATTAGTAAATGATGTTTGACATTATATTGAGGTAAAGCTTCAATGCATTCGACTACATTTGTATGGATTATCTGCTCTTTGGTCCCTGTGTGTGTTATGAAATCTTCAATCATTTTCTCTGTTGGGCTTGTTAAAGGTCCCATAAGAGATACAGTATTACGCAAATATGGGAATGAACATGAGTCAAAAAGTACACTAGATATAGCATTTTGTTCTCTGCTTGGGATTATATATCCTGCACCTTTAACATTAAGGTTTTCAAAGCCTAGACTAACGTTTTTCAGTGAGTTGTGGGGAATTTTATCACAAATTTGCCCGATTTCAGGGATTTTCCCACCTAGAATTTTCTTCAAACTTTTAGCTGGGACTGTGGATATGACATGATCATATTCAAAACTCCCACTTTCTGTGTTTAAAAGTGGTTTATTGTCTTTTATTTCTATGCTTTGTACGGTTTCTTTGATTAATTTGAAGTTTTTTTGACGATTTAAATGACGATAAATAGCATTAGGTAAAACCGTCATTCCCCCAACAAAATTCATGCAATTAGAATTTTTTTGGCTTGCCTGGTTGACGAGGTCTAAAATATCATCAGAACTTGTTTCGATATCGTTCATAAGACTATGGTTTTCAAATTTTATTTGGAGGCTTTTTTTGAAAATTTGTGAGAATGGATAACAAAAACGAGCTGAGAGCTTGGAAATGTCCCCAAAATAGATGCCTTGAACAAAGGAATCAGTAAGGATGTTGACTATGAAATCTTTGTCTTCTTCATTAGAGAAGTAGATAAATTTTTCTATAAAGTCTTTTAGGCTTAAATCATATTCTTGGGTAATAACTTCTTTTTCTTTTGACTTTCTAAAAAGGTTGCTAAAAAGGTTACTAAAAATCACCCGCCTATATAATGGGAAATTCAATAACACTTTGAGTACCTTCATATTTCCCGAAGGCATAACATCAATAAATTCCCCCTTTGTCCTAATCTGCATCTGTGAGTCTTGAGTATCAGCACATAAAACCTGATCAATAATTCCAATATCATTAACAATATTAAGTAATGGGACAACTTTTGAATTAAATCTAAAGTTTCTTGGCCCATTTTCAGTAATAAACCCATTTTTCTGCGTAGTTTGTATCCACCCTCCTATTTTATTACCTTCGTATATATGCAAATTGATAATTGGGTTAAATTTCTTTGCATAGAACCCAGCTGAGAGTCCAGAGATTCCACCTCCGATAATTGCCACTCTCTGCATATAAATGGAAACAAAGTTAAAAATATTTCTTATCAACTGATCATAAATAATCAAAATAATATTTTTTACATTATTTGAGTGTTATTAGGGATGACAATCAATGCTAATCATGAAAATATAACAAAATCGAAAGCTTTTTGATATCGAATAAATTGTTTATGATTGTAATTATATGATGAAAGGTTGATTTTTATAACAAAAATTTCAAATCATAGAATTGGGAAGATGGCCAACATTATTTCTTGCGGTAATCTTTTTAATCAAAAAGTATATTAAGCAATTTCATAAAATATTCAAAATATATTTAGTTACTATATAGATTAAATTTATAAGCCAATTGCATAATTTCTTTGGATATAATAGTCTAAAATATAAAATTAGAAGATTATTGATAAGGCTTATCATGCTGAGAATATAAAGAGAGGGGTAAATTTTTGAAGAAAAAAAATTTAGTTTATTTATGCTATTTAATCATATTTAAGATATTTATAATTGGTTCATTATCTAAACCCTAATATCGTTTTACTTAAAAAAAATATATGATAAAATAGTAAACTCCTTATAAATCCTATAAGTTTTAACTAATTTAAATGCTTATATTTTAAAAACTAACCTTTTCTTCTATTAAGTATTTCTTTCATATGATAATTTTCTATCTCCAGTCTAGCATTTTTATCATAGAGTTCTAGTATTTCTTTAATAATATTTTGTATTTGTTCCTGTCTCTGTGTATCTTTAACCAAATAATCAAGTAAAAATTGTTGATGTGTTGCCACAAGGTTATTATACTAAATTTCCAATACATTTGAATCTAAAGAGTCTTGTATATCAATTTGTTTCTGTAAAGGAGCAGGAGGCACTTCTTTATGTGTGCTTTTCAAAAGTGAAGTTTGCATTTCCTTGTTTTCTTTAGTGTCTTTAGCAAGCTTACTTATAGTTTCCACAGAGTCTTCAGGGTTAATTGAAATTCGCCCTTCATTTGATTTGTCTGATTTTGCTGACTCATTGAGATTTGTCACAGTAAACCTTCCAACTCGCATATTTATATATAATAAAATGATGTTCTGTCCTACTTGCGCAAACTGTTTGCTTGTCGAACAGAAAATCACAGCGACCCAGTTTTTCTGTAAAAGCTGTCCTTATGTTTTTAGGATAGTTTATTTGAAAATCCTGAGTTTAAAATTTTTCTAGTAGGTGTATATAAAAAGCTTATACAATTCATCAAGTAAGTTAATCATATAAACTGATTATTTTTTAAGATTTTCAATATAATTTATACTTAGGATAAGAAATAAAGTTAGCAAAAGAATTGAATTGCAAAGAAAACCTGTTGATGACGTACTCGGAGGCGCGGAAGAATGGGCCAATGTCGACCAAATAATGTGATTTGCCACAAAATTTGAAAAAATCATTAAAGAAAAACTACCAAAAAAAGCAAAAAACATTGACAACTTAATCAAAAACTTTATAGAAAGCATTTACACAACAAGAAAACGAACTACAAAAAAGGAACTTGGTCCTTAATCGGGGGACGATTTATTAATCTAATCTAATCTCTGTAAATCATAAACTCTTTACATAAGCATAAACACAAACACAAATATAACTTAAAAAGCACCAAAATCATCTTCCAAATAAAATCCAACTATACCAAAATATTTTACACAAACATAAAAAGTCTCAACACCCTACAATCTAAACCACACTTGCATCCTCAACATCAAAACATCATATTCAAACCTAAAAATAAAAAAAAATCTATAAACCCTTATCCAATCCATAATATCACATACCTTCCCTCCAAAGCCTTCTCCTCTCAAAAACACAGACACATTTTTCTCTTCAAATCCTTATCTAAGCATTTTCCATATAATTATATATTCACAACATCTCTTTCTATAAAATCTTTAATTATATGGACAAATCAGACCTAGCCATAAAAAACGAATATTCTCATATCCCAGGAAATGAAGCTTTATTCCCAATAGAAGACTTTTACCCTTTTCTTACCTTTGATGGTCTTAGGCTTCATACATATCGTTACCCAAATGAATCCCCACAATGCCTTGTTATAATATTTCATGGTCTTCATGCTTATTGTAACAACTATGCACTCTTAGCCAGAAGCTTTGCAGAAATCGGTTGTGAAGTTGTTGCTTTTGATTGGAGAGGTCATGGCAAAAGTCCAGGTTCCAAAGGTCTTTTACCTCCTTTTGATATCCTTTTAGGTGACTGTACAAAATTTGTCTTAGAAATGCATAATCATTATAAAGGACTTCCTGTTTATCTTTCTGGAGGAAGCTTAGGAGCTTGTATGTGTATCCATATACAAAATCAAAGTAAAATTCATTTCATCAAAGGAATGATTTTGTTTAGTCCAGCTTTAAAACCTAACATAAAATGTCGTTGTCTAGCAAGATGCCTCGCAAAAACAATAGCAAAATGTTTTCCTAGAGCACATCTTATTAAAGCTGATTTACGAAGATTTGGTAAAGATCAAGATTTACTTAATTATCTTGAAGCTAATCCATATATTTATACCGGGAAAGTTAGAGTTGGAACTCTTGATAGTACTTCAGAAGGGATGCATAGAGCTGTTGGGCTTATTGATAATATAAATACTCCTTTTGTTGTTGTACAAGGAAGTAAAGATCAAGCTGTTGATCCAGATATGGCTCAAATACTTTATGATAGAGCACCAGTTAAAGATAAGGAAATCTGGGTTTATGAGAATGTGACTCATGCTTTAATATTTGAGAAAGAGTTTTATGAAATTTTGGATAGGACTAAAAAGTGGATGGTTGAAAGGTTGGAAAGACTTAGTAGTAATTATTCTATAATAGTTGAATGAATTTTTAGGAAATTTTAAATTTGGTGGTTTGATATGGAAATATGATTAGCTTTTAAGATGTGGAAAGGTTGGAAGGAAGATTGAGAAAAGGGTTTGATGCTGTTTATAGATATAAAAAAAATATTTTGTGTGGAATTATAATAAAGTTAGGTGATAAAATAGATAATTGAAATAAAATAGATAAATGAAATAAAAAGTGTTAATTTTTATAAATGATTATAAACTAGGTTATGAATAAGTATATGTATATTTATTTATACTAATGAACTTATATATATTTATATTTTAGGTTTAAATATTGATGTATTTTTTTTATTTTGATATTGTGAAGTTGAACAATATAATCAGTTTTATCTATATATTAAAATTACTCTTCCTATAAACTTAAATAAAATGCACCTCTTATATCAAAATCTAAAAAAAAATACACAATTTAGACCCATATATTCATATTCAAAATATACCCCAATCCAATTTAGCATTGAATTTCTGAAAACTAATTCTCTTCACCGATATATAAAAATACCAAGTCAATCTAAAAAGCAATAAATAATGTCATTAATCTGTTCTTTCGAAAACTGTGAATATTTCGCTGAGTTCGAATGCGACTGTTTACCTCCAAGAAAATTTTGTTCAAATCATTTCTTAGACCACAGCGACGAATCCCAATGCATAGGTCAAAATATAAAACCTTTAATCACATCAAAAATTTTATCAATACAAAAAGCTCAAGATATCTTATCACAAACTGAAATAGAACTTGTAAACTTAACAGACCTTATGACGTTAATTATTAATCGATTTTTCACAGAGTCATTATCTGCAATAAGAACTTGTAAATCTTTAGTAATGACTTCTTATCTAACTCAAGCAGATCCAGAAGAATTAGTTTCTTTATATAATATAAACCCATATAGTTCAAGGAAAATTGATAGTTTCTTAGAATTAACTCGAGTTTTTCTAAACCCTTTCGATTTCCCCTCTTTGTATAATTCAACACATAGTGAACTTGAAGAAAAAATTACTAATTCAAGGTTTAGATTGGAAGAATTGTCTAAAAAAGTTCAAGAATTGACTGAAGAAAATAATAAACTGCAGGAGGAGATTGAAGATATGATGAAAAGCACAGGAGAGATTAAAAAAACTTTAGAAAATCCAGAACAGTTTATAAGAAGTTCAGGGATTTTTCAAAAAGTTGTTGAGGATTACAAAGAAACTGAAGAAAAGTGGAAACAAGCACAGATAACTATAGAAAAAACTGAGGTAAAAGTTCAAGAAAAAATCAATGAAATCGAAAACTTGCAAGTCAAAGCTCATGAGGAAGCTAAAAACTCTATAAAAACGATAAAAAAACAAAACAAAGTAAGGAAAAAGTAGATTTTCAACAACATTGCCTTAAATAGAAAACTTGCTGATATGGAAAAACTAGGAATTTCATTTGACTTCGACCCGAAATGGGTTGAAGAAATCAGAAAATCTTGGGACGGAAATTATGTCTTTGTATGTAATATTCATTTAGACTGTAAAAGCTAATAAGATCGTATTTTATATACAGTTCGTAATTCCTAATCAGGTATTTTATAAATAGTTGGTATTCTTATATTTAGGTTGAAAATATATAGGAAGTATTTTTATAAATAGAACGTGATATATAAACAGGTAATATATAAAAAGAACGTATTATATAAAAAGATTGTAAGATATAAAAAGGGAGTAAATGCTATTAAGGTAATGAGTAATAAGTGATGATATATGATATTGAAAAAAATATCCCTATTGAAGATAATATTGCGTTTACAGAAAATGCTGGTAATTGGATTGATAAATACCCTGAATGCGAGTTTGAAGCTTTAAGAACTTATAGTATTGAGAAAATTTTACGTAGTTAGATATAGTTTAGATTAATATTGTGAAAATTTTATAGATTGAAAGTTTAAAATAGGTGATAGTTAAGGTGGCATGGTTTAAACCTTACAATCTCTTTCTTTAGGTAGATTCGGTATAAAAAACCACTCATTGTCACTGATTATGTGAATCTTTACTTGGCTGAGGAGGTTTTTACTGTTTCTTTTCTTTAGCGTCAAGATGATGAAGGCAAGTCTTGTATTTACCTTATTTTTCTTGAAGAATCCTACAGATTGAAAGGGTTATAGGATAGAGAAATATAATGGGCAGAGGATTGGTATTATATTTTTTATGAGAATTGTGAATGATTTGATAGTTTTAAATAAAAAGGTTATTAAGATGAGGTATAGTAAAAAGTTACGATGAAGCAAATTTTTATTATGAGGCTCTTGTCATAGCTGTGACTATTTATCAAGTTTTAGTGAAAAAAAATGCTGATGTAGAAAATTCCTACAATTTTGGCTTGGAATCCTTATTACATCTGATATTAGTAGAATATTTCTTATATTTTTTAATGATTTTAGGAATACTAATAATTTATAGGAAAAAATATAATTTTATTAGTGAAAAATAGGAAGAAAAAAGTTAAACGATTATTTCGAAGGACTGATTATAAAATTTGATATTTTTTATATACCTGTGTTTATTGTTACAATAGTAAATACAATAATTTTTTTGCAAGTTTATTATATTTTATGAAAGAACAAGAGATTCTAGAAAAAAATGAAAGTCTAAATACAAAAAAGTTACTTTATTACCTGATTATTCTTATTATAATTGTTATTCCTGCTATGGTTGATGAAGGCTTAGAGTTTTTAAAGTGGAAACAGAAATTTTGTATATAATTCCAGACCTAGCTTAGATTTCTAAAGGTTTATTGAGTTTTGTTAAACTACAATTAACGAAACTAGTTAAAGACTATATATTATCTTTTAATGAAAATAAATTGTGTAGTTTACTTACAGGGACTCTAAGCAAAATAAACCGAGTATTTTTACTGATTAGATATCGTTTATATTTAAATATCTTTAATCATTCTCTATGGTATATTTATAAATTAACAAATATGGCCTCTATGGAAAAAAGTACCTTTATCACCCTTATTGTCTTAAATGCTCTGAGTATTATACTATGCCTATTCGCTATAGTCATTTATATTATTGCCAAACCTTTAAGAAACTATGCCTTTAAATTAGTGTTTTGGATGAATTTAGCTGACTTATTACGTAGCATCTCACAAATTATTCCAAAATTCTACCGTCAAAGCTATGAAATCTGCCAAATCTTAGGCTTCTTCCACGTCTTTTCCTCAATTTTCTCTTTATATTGGGCTTTAGTTATCGCTATAACAATTTACCAAGTCTTAGTAAAGCAAATTCTTGATGTAGAAAAATATTACAAATATTGGTTTGGTTTTAGCCTATCAATCTCTAGTATATGTGGTATAATTCCAATATTTTTAAACGATATAAGTTATTTACATGAAAAATGCACTATAAATGAAAGCTTTAAAGGAATGATTACTAAATTTAGTGAGTTTTACATACCAGCATTTATTATAACAATTATCAATACAGTAATTTTTTATAAGGTTTATATAGTTTTAAAAGAAGAGGATGAAGTTATTATTAGCAAAGATAAGAATGATGCTAAAAGACTTTTTTATTACCCAATAATATTGGTTATTGCAATTATTCCTTCAATGATAGAAAATATATTAAGTTTTTTTAATTTTGAGTCGGGAGACTTGGAGTTTATTTCAGAGTTGACTTGGGCTTTACAATGCATATTGAATTCTGCTTGCTATACACTAACGAAACCAATAAAAGCATATATATCATCAATATGCAAAAATAAAAAATCCTTTTTATTTGAAGGGTCTGAGCTAAACAATGAAAGCATCACATTAGAAAATTTCCTATAGTTTAGTAAAACAAACATAATATATATTTAAAAAAAAAGTTATAAAAAAGTTAATCAATCAGAACTTATATATTTATTAATGCAAGAAAAACTTAAAAAGTGTGTTTTGGTCTAATAAAATAAGTGTTTTATTAACTTAAGTATGATTTAAGTATAATATTTTAGTATATCTTCATCTTTTGAATCTTATTATAAAATTGTATTGGATAGTTATTGAGTATTATTAAGTAAAGAGAATTTTTTTGTAATAATCTATTGTAAAAATGTATAGCTTTTAATATAATATTTAAATACATTAAGGTAAAAAACTATTAGAATTTTAGGCGAAATTATGCTACAAAACTAAATGATTTTTGCTAAAAACTTCTGTATTTCAGTTATGTCCATTTTTATACTTTCCCTGTCTTATAAAGAACTTTTTAAGATAAATCAAATCATTTAATCTACATAAACCTTTTCCATACTATAAAATATCTGAAGAACTGCTATTGAAAAATCTTCAGTTGATGAGCAAGCTTAAAAAAAAAAAATGTGCAAGTCTTATAATTTTTATATTAAACAATTTCTACTTAAAGTTATATAAAATATGGATTCAATAGAGAAATCTAATCTGATTGTGTTGATATTTTTGAATGCTTTGAGTATTGCTTTGAGCTTATTTGCAATTATTATTTACATTATGGCAAAGCACTTAAGAGTTTATGCTTTTAAATTAGTTTTTTGGATGAATTTGGCAGACTTATTTCGCAGTACATCGCAACTCATCCCAAAAATTTACGATATTAACTTTAGTTTTTGTGAAATTTTAGGTGTTATTCATGTATCTTCATCTTGTCTCACTTTATTTTGGTCATTTGTTATTGCTGTGACAATCTATCAAGTTTTAGTAAAAAAAATATTTGATGTTGATAAATATTACAATTATTGGCTTGGATTTGGACTAAGCATTTGTGGAATATTAGGCTTAGTCCCAATATTTTATAATAGTTATGGGAATATATTAAAAGATTGCACTTTAAAAAATAACCCTGTAGGGCTCATAACGAAATTTGTTGAGTTTTATATACCTGCTTTTATTATTATTATTTTTAACACAGTGATTTTTTATAAAGTTTACAAAGCATTAAACAAAGAAAATGATATTTTAGGGAGTGAAGATGAAATTAATGCAAAAAGGTTGTTTTATTACCCAGTAATTCTTATAATAACAATCATACCTTCAATGATTGATAGAGCTGCAGCGTTTTCTAACTTTGAATCGCAAAATTTAGATTTTTTAACAAATACTACATGGACTATTCAAGGTGTATTGAATCCTCTATGCTATTCACTGACGAAACCTGTTAAAAAATATATATTGTCAGGTTGCAAAAAGAAAAGATCTATAAGTTCTGAAGGATCTGAACTAAATAAAGCAAGCATCTTATTAGATTAGTTTAATTAAGATAATAATTCATAGGTAAATATGATTTTCAATATAACTGTATCTTTTTGTAAACACCTAATGAAAGGAAAACTAAAAATAAGCTTTTTCCTTTCTATCTTGAATATATTAAAAATACTTATTAAGGTAATTTTGAAAGAGTTTTTAACTTAAAGTTATGCAAATAATGGACACATGCAGATTTTAACTTTAGATTTAGTTTAATAAAATGACTACTTTAACTTGAAGAGCTTTAATAATACTTGAGAAGCTTGAAATTATCTAATTTGTAGAAATCGAGTGCAAAATGCAAGCGCATGCTACTCTCAAGTATAAGTGTAATAAAGCTACAGTTTCCAATATCATTAAGAGACAAGATTACTAGAAAAGTCAAACAGAGAAATTCAACTTCCACAAGAAACTTAGACTTTGCAAATTTGATGCAGTAGAGAAAAATTGCTTCTCTGGCTTAGACAAATGAGGATTGACGGAAAAATGTTTCGGGTATTATGATAAGGGAAAAAGCACTCGAGCTAGCTAAAATCGCAAAGATGAACAACTTTAAGGCTTCAGGCTCATGGCTCAGTAGATTTAAGCAAGACTTTGATCTAAAGTTTGTGAGGAATCTGTATGGAGAAAATGGATTACTTTATGACAACTACTGTAAAGAGAGTCTTAAGTCTTTATGAAGGTAGTTATGGATTACAATATCTATTAAACTGACTTTTATTATTTTATAATGCCACTGACAATGATAAGATAGCGCTGAAGGTTTTTGGCAAATCCTTGAAACCAAGATACTTTAAAGGAATGAAAGTAGAAAACTTTCTAGTGTGATACAAAAGCAATAAGTAAATTTTTAGATATTACAAATGGATAACCAGATTATAGAAAATATAATTTGATAAGAGCTTTCATTTAAGATATAACTTAAAGTTATATAAAATATGGATTCAATAGAGGAAATTAATCTGATTGTGCTGATGCTTCTGAATTCTTTGAGTATTTCTTTGAGTTTATTTGCAATTATTATTTACATTATGGCAAAGCACTTAAGAGTTTATGCTTTTAAATTAGTTTTTTGGATGAATTTGGCAGACTTATTTCGCAGTTTAGCACAACTTATCCCACAAATTTACAATGTTAACTTTAGTTTTTGTGAAATTTTAGGTGTTATTCATGTATCCTCATCTTGCCTTACTTTATTTTGGTCATTTGTTATTGCTGTAACAATCTATCAAGTTATAGTAAAAAAAATATTAGATGCCGAAAAATATTACAATTATTGGCTTGGATTTGGGCTAAGCATTTGTGGGATATTAGGTTTAGTCCCAATGTTTTATAATAGTTATGGGAATATATCAAAAGATTGCACTTTAAAAAATAACCATGTAGGGCTTATAACGAAATTTGCTGAGTTTTATATGCCTGCTTTTTTTATTATTATTTTCAACACAGTGATTTTCTATAAAGTTTATAAGGCATTAAAGAAAGAAAATGAAATTTTAGGGAATAAAGAGGAAGCTAATGCGAAAAGGCTATTTTATTACCCGATAATTCTTGTAATAACAATTATGCCTTCAATGATTAATAGAGCTGCAGCGTTTTTTAACTTCGAATCACAATATTTTAGCTATGCAATAAATACTACATGGAGTCTTCAAGGTGTATTAAATCCTTTATGTTACTCACTAACGAAACCTGTTAAAAATTATATATTATCAGGTTGCAAAAATAAAAGATCTATAAGTTCTGAAGGATCTGAACTAAATAAAGCAAGCATCTTATTAGATTAGTTTAAGCAATAAGCTTGATTTAAAAAAAATAGATTTATAATCTAATAGGTAAATATGATTTTCAGTATAACTATATCTTTTTTTTAACACCTAATGAAAGGAAACTAAAATATAAACTTTCTCCTCTTTATCTTGAATATATCACAAATACTTATTAAGGTAATTTCAAAAGAGTTTATTATCTTAAAGTTATACAAATAATGGACTCATATAGATTGGAACTTCAAATATCAGTGATTATCTTAAATGCTTTAAGTATTTCGCTGTGCTTATTTGCAATTATTATTTACATTTTTGCGAAGCATTTACGAATTTATGCTTTTAAATTAGTTTTTTGGATGAACTTAGCAGACTTGTTTCGTAGTATAGCACAAATCATTCCTGTTATTTATAAGATCAACGATAGTTTTTGCGAAATCCTAGGGATTATTCACATGTTTTCGTCTTGTCTAACATTATATTGGGCATTTGTTATTGCTGTGACAATCTATCAAGTCTTAGTAAAAAAAATACTTGACGTTGAAAAATATTATACTTATTGGCTTGGTTTTGGATTGACAATTTGTGCAATATGTGGTATAGTCCCAATGCTTTATAATGACTATGGTTATTTATTAGGGGATTGTACTTTAAAAAACAATTTTGCAGGACTGGTAACTAAATTTGCTGAGTTTTATTTTCCAGCTTTTATTATTTCTATCTCAAATACAGTGATTTTTTATAGAGTTTATAAAACTTTAAAGAAAGAGCATGAACTTGTAAGCAATAAAGAGAAGATCGATGCGAAAAGGTTGTTTTATTATCCGGTTGTTCTTATAATAACAGTCACTCCTTCAACAATTGATAGGGCTTTAAGGTTTTTTGATATTGAATCGCAAATGCTATATGAAGTTGCTGGGGTACTTTGGACAATTCAGGGAATATTAAATCCCCTTTGCTATTCACTAACGAAACCTGTTAAAGAATACATAATGTCAGGTTGCAAAAAAAGAACTACTCTAAGTTCTGCAGGATCTGATTTAAATAAAGAAAGTATCTTAACTGATAATTAAGATAAGAATAAGTATATATCTTATACTATTTTTAATATAACTTAAACTTTTTATACCCTAAAATATTTTTTGTCATTACATTTTATAATCAATAACTATCAGATATTTATAAAATATTATTTGCAAGCACTTCTAATTTTCAATTTTCCAAACAGAATTCTATCTCCGAATCAGCAGTAACTCATATTTCTTAAGAATTCCCATTAAATTCCCTACACAAATGACTAAATCATAATTATATTTTTCCTAAACTAGTATCTTTCAAATTCTTCAACCTCAGCCTCCCTTTATTTCTAAAGCCAATTCTTTAACTTACTCTGAATTATTTACCTTCAACCAATTTTTCATTTATCATAATGAATCTTCATTTAAAATATGCCTGATATAAGCCCATACATATCAGCTCTAATTTCTTCAACTATTTCACTGATAGGGTGCACATTTATCCTATATGTGTACTTTAAATACAAAGAACTTCAGGGTCCAGCTTATAAGCTTATATCAATTTTAGTTTCCTTCGATATCTTACATTGCATTACATTTATGGTCCCAACATATACAGAAAAAAGTGGTTCAACTTTATGTATATGTCAAGCTTTTACTATCACATCTGTAACACTTGCAAGCATACTTTGGACTTCTGTGATAAGCTTTTTCCTTTATCTGACTGTAGTAAAAAAGAAGTCATGTGAAATTTATATAAACAAAGCTTTTATTACTTGTGATATATTATGTGTTATAGCAAGCTTTATACCTTTAGCTACTACAGATATTAAAGATTATGCACACAATGAAGGCTGGTGTTGGATTAAAAATGAGGGAATAAGATTACTTGTCCTTTATATCCCTTTGTGGATGGTGGTTGTTTTTAATACAGTGATTTATATGATTGTGATAAAACACATACGTATTGAATCCACTTTACACCCAGAACTCTATTGTATAGGTCAATCTATGATAAGAAAACTAAAAATGTACCCAATTATATTAATAGTCTCATTTTTACCTTCAACTTCATTAAGAGTCCTACAATTTTTTTCAAACGAACCACATGAGAATTTTGTTATTGTGGCTAGTGTGTTTATATGCTTACATGGATTTTTTAATTCTATTGTTTATGGGTTAACTAAAAATGTTCGATCTACGCTTTTAGGCCAAAGTGCATACAGCTCGAAATATTCAGATTATAGTTCATCAGATCAAGGAATTTCATTGTTTTCAAGCTAAGTTACTAAATATAAATAAAATTTTATCTAGATAATAGTAAGCGAATTAAGATAAATAATAATATAAAACATGATATAATTATATAGTAAATGCGTATCAATATAAAACTAAATAAGAATTAGGTTATAGAAAATGGAAAGCTGTAGGAATATAAAATTAGTTTTTTTAAGATCTGATGTTAGTAAAATTTTTAGAGGGTATGCTCAGTTTTTAGTTTTGTTGTGATTTTTTTCATTGATGAAGTTATGATAATATAAAAAATCTTATCAGCATCTAAAATACACTTCAATCTTAAAAAGTCAAATAAAAATCATAACCTTATTAAAACCTTACTAAAATCATATATAAAAAAGCTATCTAAAAATTCCCATACTTAATCTACAATATAAATCCTCCAACAACTTTCATAAAACCACATCTCTAATTTCTTTTAACCCCTTCAAAAATCCATATTATCCCTTATAATACAAAAACCAAACAATGAACAAAAAAGGTTTTAACAAAACTGCTCAGTTTGAGAATCCAAAAGAGTCTGAAGGTTATAAAAAGCTCATAATCGACTTAGAAAAAAAAATAGAGTCCCGAGCTTTATCTTCAGATGAACTCTATACATTTCCAATAACTGAAAGGATTCGAGGTTCAAAAAACACTTATGCCGAAGAGCTTAAAAGACAAATTGAAGCTAAAAACACTCAAAAAAAAGTTGAAAGGCTTGAAAACCTAAAGCCTGCAATATCTGAAAAATTCCATGGATACCCAAATCTCCCTCAAACTCCTCCAAAAATCCGTAGACAAAGAGAACTAGAACAAATGAGCAGATTAAGTCAAGGGCTTTCAGAACAAGTTTTAATAAAAAAGCAAAATGCTCTAGCGTATAAGAGCTTAGAATTAGAAAAAGATAAAGAAAGCAATCATTTAGATGTGAAAAAGTTAATGGATGATAAGGAAATGAAGCTTATGAAGAAATACTCGGAAAAACAGGTGTTAGTAAATGCTTGGAGCCAGGCACAGAAAGCTAAAGAACTGCAGGATATATTGGAAAACTCACAGAGAAAAGGGGTAAAGCCGAGGTCGTTTTTTGAAAGTTCAGAAGATGAGCAGAAATATAAGAGCAAAGCTGAAGATGAAGCTTTACAGACTAATTTAGAATATGAACTACCTGCTGAATCAGAGAAAACGGCTTATAAGAATGCTTCGGTTGGACCTAAAAAGTATGAAAATAAGCATTTAACTAAGGAAAAAGCTCAGAAATTGAAAGAGTATCTTGATAATAAAGCTAAAGATACTTATCAATACAAAATCAAACAGTTGATTAATGATGCGAAGAAACAAAGAGAGAAGGAAAGGAAGAATTATAAGAAATCATATTAAAAATTTATGTTAATATGTGTGATTTTGTTTGATTATATGAATAATATGAGTATTTTATGACTAGGCTAAAATTACAAAATATTTTTTGTATTAAGACTTTGTATGCAAAGATTAAGTTTTACCCTTATTCCAATTATAATAAAAATGTCTTCTAAATCACAAACAGAAAACCGAATGGAACTTGATAAAAAACAAACTCTCGCAGATATCGCTAGGCCAAAAAACCCACAAAATCGTGGTCGTAAACGTAATCGAACTCCACAAACAAACCCCAACATCCTCACCAGCCCATTAAACGAAGAAAAGCTCAAAAATGTTGAAAAACTTTTTGCAAATGCTAAGACCAACATCGCTAAAATTGAAGAGGAAAAACTTATAAAACAGCCAGTAAAACAAGAAATAGTTACAACTAAAGTGAAAATTGAAAATGGGAAAGTGGTTATTGATAGAGATGCTATGATGGAAGCTTGTGCGCAGAAAAAAATTGATCCAAGTGAATTAGTCAGGGTTTCAGGTAATGATAAGAAATACAGAGGGGGTAAAAAAAAACATAATGAAAGATGGAATGAAGAAGAAACACAACTTTTTTATACAGCTTTGCAAATGTTTGGCACAGATTTCGAGATGATTTCTAATTTTATGCAGAATAGGAATCGTAATCAAATTAAGTCTAAATATAAAAAAGAAAGCAAAATCAACCCTTTAAGAATAGATCATGCGATATGGAATAGAATTGATTTAAGTAAAGAAGCTTATGAAAATTATATAGAAACATTTAGAAGTACAGAAGAATCGAGAGCTCAAGAAAACTAGTAAGCAGCTTTAAGCCTAGTTGTGAGATTTTTAATTGACATGATAGTATAGAGTAAATATTCTTATAGAATATTATAATATGGACAACTGTAATACCTTCAAGCCTATTCCTGTAACATGTGATTACTGGTATTCTTTATTTAGCTCTAAAGAGTACTCATCATCGACCATAATTTTTCATCAGAAAAAGCAACACCCTGATTTCCCTCTGAAATTCACCCCATTCCTAATGAAATGCTCTCGATGTCAAGAAGAAGTCCCAATAACCGGGATTTTTCTACATAATTCTACTTGTGAAGCTCGGCAGAATAAAGAAACCCTTGACACTATAATAGAAGAAATTGCAGGAAGCGTTAGGGCGACTTGTAAATATTGTTCAAGGAAGTTTACTTTAGAACGTATAGACAAACATGAGTCTGCATGCAAAAATGCTGTGAAGAAGCGTCCTTTATTTGACATGATTAAAAAGCGCATCCCATTTTTGGATGAGACTAAAAAAGCTGTGACAACAAAAAGGAGCTCAATTAAGCTCAAGTACCCAAACTCCAAATGGCAAAAGCAGCATTTGCAGCTTTTGAAGAATTTAAGGTATGAAAATGAAGAAAGTCTTTATGAGGACTATGTGACTTGTCCTTATTGTTCAAGGAGGTTTGCCCCGATATCTGCAGAAAAGCATATTGATATATGTAGAAATATTCTCAATAAGCCTAAGCCTCCACCTTCAATAGCATCTCAGAAATTCCCAAGTCTAAAAAAACTTGAACAGCCGCTTAGTATCAGAACAAATTCTATGAAATCCTTATGGCGGCCTTATTCAGTCCATAATAACCAATCTTATATAGACCGAACCGTTAACAACGGGATACTTTCTACTTCTATTGAAGAACCTGTTTCTTTAGCTAATATTACATCAGAAATCGGATCATCACCATTAAGAATTCCCCCTTTAAAACAAGAAAGTTCACAACCAAACTTCGGCAAATTTAAACTTAGGGATTTAACACCAATAGAATCTAGTAAAGGACTTGTAAGAATTCTTGGGGAACATACAAAAAAATTACGCCCAAGCGCTACAGTAAAACATATTGAAAGAGATGAAATTCCAGCTTTAGTATATCCAAAAATCCCTAAAGGTAAAGCTAAAGATACGAAAAGGTCAAACTCAACACAAAGAGTTGGGGAAACTGGGCTTTGCTGTGGAAGCTGTGGAGCTGGGCTGCCTTCAAAAGCCCGCTTTTGTATGATGTGCGGGATAGTCATGCCACGCTAATTTCTAACTTATGTATTTTTTAACTTGAAAATTTATAAATTTCTTATGTAAAAAAGTTTTAATAAATGATTGAATCTATGAGTTTTAAACATGGAGCAGCTGCAGATGATAGAAAGATTATGGAAGTAAATAAGGTTGCTAGTGTTGTTCAAATTATAGATAAAGCTAATGCTGAACCAAAGAATTCAATAGAAGTAAAAGAGTTGTTTTTAAAGCGAATTCAAATATGTAGTGTAACATATGATTACTCTGATGATACTAAAAATACTAAAGCTAAATCTAAACGTCTAATTGCATTAAAAAAGCTTAAAGTGTATTTATATGATATTAAAAGTGTAGAAAGCTATATCTTACCACATTTGGACGCAATCTTCGAAATGGTTAGTAAAAATATTTTCCGACCTTTACCGATAGACAAAAAGTCAGCAGATAAACTTGGTCCTTTAGAAACTGGTGTTGAAAATCAAGATATAATTATAGACCCAGCTTGGCCTCATTTACAAGGTATTTATGAGTTCTTTTTGGAACTGGTAATCTGTGAAGTAGATGGAGTAAAATGGATTATGATTTATATAACACCTTCTTTTACTCAAGAATTCCTTGAACTTTTCAATAGCGAAGAACCTAGAGAAAGGGATTATTTGAAAAATATTTTACATAAAATTTATAGAAGATTAGTCCCTAAAAGAAAAATGATAAGGAATGCTATAAATAATTGTTTTTTGATTATGATTCATGATAATCAAAAGTTTAATGGAGCTGGTGAGCTTTTGGATATATTAGGATTTATTATTAATGGCTTTGCCGTACCTTTACGTGAAGAACATATAATATTTTTTAAAAATATTCTTATTCCTTTGCATAAAGTCCAAACCTCACATTTGTTTCAGAAACAGTTATTAGAGTGCTCGATGAAATTTATAAGCAAAAATAATGATTTGAGTATATTTTTGATTGAAGGATTGCTTAGATATTGGCCATTTTGTAATTCTCTTAAAGAAATTTTTTTCCTTACTGAACTTAATGATGTGATTGAAGTTTGTGAGATGTCTAAACTTGAAAATCTTATACCAAAATTGTTTAAAAGGTTAATAAAATGTATGTTAGGATCACAGCTACAGGTTTCTGAAAGAGTTATGCAGTTTTTTGAAAATGACTACTTTTTAGGTATTTTGAGGACATTTAAACAGATTATTTTCCCAATGATTGTCCCGATTATTATTGATTTAGCAGAGACTCATTGGCATAAGATTTTATTAGAAAGTTTTAATGGTTTGAAAATTATACTTAAAGAAATTGATCCTGTTGCTTTTGACAGAGCATTACAAGGACCTAAGGGTATAATAAAAGATGATTCACTTAATGTTAGGCATAATATAGCTGAAAGGTCAGAAATAGAGGCACAATGGGAAGCCTTGACGAAAAAGGCTCAGACTATAGACTTAAATTTTATCCCACCAGCTATTCCTTATACTAAACATCATGTAGTTGGTTTACACAACATGAATAAAACTAGACTTTCATCTAATAATCTTATTCCACCAGTTTAAAAATCTCAAACTTCTTTTTTCCATTAAAATTCCCAACATTTTTACATGAAATTTATTTTTTTTCTCACAAAAAACCTACATATACCTATATTCTAAAAGCAAACAGTTAGAACACAAATATTATCTTGTGAACCTGAGCTCACTGCCCTTTGAACCAGCTCATTGCATATTTCCATACTGTTCCTTCCTTGGTTCATTCTAATCGAAGCATGATCTATAACATCCCAAATCCCATCAGATGCTATAATCAAATACAAATCATTCATTGTTATAACTCTTCTAAGTACATAAGGAACCCCGCTAACCCCTCTGTTTTTCAAATGATGGTCACCAAGTGCTCTTGTCACTGCTAGCTGCCCTCCAACTCTTCCTCTTATAAGATTCCCACCAGATGATACAATCCTATCAATTTCCGCATAATCCGTACCTTTATGATCATAACTCACTTGCTCAGTACCTCCTGTTGTTACAACAACAGCTTTAGAGTCCCCAACATTTCCTATATAAAGGACTTTTTGATTACCTTCTTTACGTAAAAACCCTATTGTTGCTGTAGTTCCTGATGTGACTGCTCCAGTTAATCTTAGCTGATCGTCTACTTTTTGAAAACATTTTATAAAAGCTTGTGGAATATCGTCTGAAAATTCTTGGATACATTTACGGAGCTCTTCATGAAGACGAGCTTTACAATAATCAACTGCTTCACTACCTCCATGGCCATCAAAAATGGCGAAGTACCCTTGGTTAGAATTGTTCAGGTAGGAGTCAATGATTTTGCATGAGTCTTCCATGTAGGGACGGAATCTTATGTTTTGTTCTTCTTTGAAAGCATAGTTACTTACAGAACTCCCTCGAGGAATGTACTCGGATTGAGCTTTTTGGTTTATCCCGACATCCATGGTTTTGTTTATATGATGGAAAGGATACTTTGAAATTTTAGATAGGATAAATGGGTTTTGATAATTTAAACTAAGGTTTGGGTTTATAGAATATAATAATACGGAATGAGTAGAATGATGAGGTTATATTATGGTATATTTAGTTAGATATTCAAAGTTTTATAATTTTAAGTCCTCTAGATGCTTTGTGAAGTATTTACTTGGTCTTCAATAAACTAAAGACATTTTTGTTAGTATAAGCTAGTCTCATCTGCTCTCTAAATTCATTTTCAGTTCTTTCAAAATCTCTAAGACAAAATTAATTATCATGGAAATCTTATATCCTTACCCAACCTAAAATCTACATGAATTATATGCAAAAGATAATCCAATAATATATTCCCTCTTTTTTACAAATCTTATATAAAATATTCTTTTAATATGCCCACCCAAAATCCTAATCCTAATCCCAATCCTAAAATATAATCAAAACTACCAATAAAAATCCTACCTTTTCATTTCAAAACCCTAAATCTCCATATAAAACCCTTCCAATTCATCAAAAACCCCCAGCATTCTCCCCAGCCACCCTATCCCAATTTCTTTTTCCTATTAAAATCTTGCAAATTCTCACACCCTACACACAATAAAAATGGATAGCGAAAGTTCTCTTCTAGTAATCCAAGAGCAAATATCTAAACTAGAACAAGAAAAACTCAAACTAGAGCAACAAGAACTATATTCCGAAGTAGACAACCTAACCCATAAAATCGCAAATCTCCGAATTAAACTGAAAAAAAAGCAAATCGACATTCTCAAATCCCATCACACAAACGAAAAAGATCAATTAGAAAAAAGCTTCCAAAACGAGCTAAGTACATTTAATAATAACTGGGATAATATAATAGAAGCTTATTATGAAAAATCTCAAATCGAATTAGATGAGTTTACTAAAAAACATCAACAAAATATGATCAATGAACGAAATCGTCTTGAAAACTCTTTACATATGTTTTTTAAACCAAGTGCTGCCTTATTAAATATGATAAAATGTAAGGAAAAAGCTGTTAAAGCTGGAAAATATGCTGATGCTCAGACGTTATTTAATCAAATAGAAGAAGCGAAAAATTTTGAAGAAACCAGGTTTGCTGAACAGAAAAGAAATGCTGTTGAGCAAGGCCTTGTGAATTTTAGACAAGCATATGAGAAGAAAATTCAGAATTTGAAGAAAAGACACCAAACAGGGTTGAATGAACTTGAGATACAAAGGATTAGTGAAAATGATATTTTGATAAAGAAATATGAGAATTTGAGAAGGGATATGGAAAACAATCAGCAAATTATGAAAAATATACATGAAGGAAAACATACTACTGCTGCTGGAAGACATCATCAGTCACCGATTAAAACTTTTTACTCGAACACAAGCTCGTCATCACCTTTGACTGCTAGGAAAAAGACTGTGGATAGCTAATTAACTTTTTAATTTAGATAATGGGTTAGGTTTTGTATGGGGTATTAGAAAAAATGGATTTTTGATGATAGTTTTTTGGTTGTGGGTGATAATTTTTTAGTATAGAATAAGGGAGAATGTTGATTTTGATGATAAAATTGTGGATGCTAGGATGATGCAAGGAGAATTGAAGGTTTTATTTATATACGGGTTTAAAGTAATTGTGTTTTTGCTATATAAGTAATTTATCAGTATAATATATATGATAATTAGTTATAAAATCCATTGTAAATTGTTTATTTAACTATTAGTTTATATATTCACTAATATTCCTAAAAAAAAAAATCGCTAACCTTATCATAAAACCTACAAATTCCTACACCTCAAATCTTAAAATCCCCTTTTGTCTAAAAACCTTAATATTCTCTTTAAAACAAAACAAAAACTCATCTCCTAATATAAACTATATCCTATTATGGCAAACCCCATATTTTTATACTAACCCAAAGCTAAAATACTTATAATAATCATAACATCATACAATAATCAAAAAAATTCGTACACCCAAACAAAAATTACGTAAAATATTACAAAACTTTTTTTAAATATCGATAAAACAAAGTCACTTACTCATCTCGACAACTGAATCTTTTGACTCATTCTGCTGATATCTTGTTTCAGCTCTATAATTCCCCCCACCTTCATATCCAAAAAACACAAGCTTTTGTATTTCTTCATCTACCGTGTTTTTTTTATGCACATTTCTTATAGATTTCCTTTCTCTTACAGATCCTGTTCTTATCCTTCTTTCTATTATCTTATCACTAAGACATTTACTTAAATTTTTTCTTTTCTCAGAATCGATTTGCATTGTTTCTTCTAAAGGAAGTAAGTGTATTGGAATATTCTGTCTTGTAGCTTGGTCAAAATGATTTATGTAAGCTTTATCTTCAATTAAGAAAGACTCTCTGTGAACTGTTGATGGGGAGTTCGACTTATAATGAAACTTTTGAAGTGCTTCAAGGCATCGGGCTTGACTATTTTGATCTTACTTTTTCATTATTTGGGTTTTTTTCATCGCTTTTTGCAACCGTGATTCGGAGTCCATATTAACCCTGCCTACAATGATAAGATAATATTAATAATTTTTTGTATAAATCACTTTGAATTTTAATATATTTATGATTTTCACTTAGAGGATTTTTGAGAATTTTATTTACAATTTATAAATGGAGAGTGTGTTTAGCTTTGATATTAAAATTTACTTTCAATTTCTGAGATTTCCTTTGTAAAATGTTTATAAGCATACTTTTTAGGTTTACAGAATCATTTTTTTAATATTTTTTCTGATTGGCCAGGTTGGTCATCTTCTAAATTAACCTGCAGAACTTTATCTTCATTTTATACTTTATACTTATATTTAATCTTATCTCCTGAACTTCCAAAAAGGCCTTGGTTTTTTACCCTTTTCTTTATAATTTTCCAATAAATTCTGGAGATCTTTAGCTTTGAATGCTTAGCCCAAACATTTGCCAATATTTTTTTTTTTAGCATTTCTTCATAAGTTCAATTTCTTAACATCCATAAAAAAATGCATCTAAATGATTATTTTATAAGTTTTTTCAGATTCCAACAACATTTCTCATATATTCTAAACTCTTTTATGCTATAACATTTTGCTTTTTATTAGAACTTGTCTGATAGTCCTTGACTTGTATGCATAGAGTTGAACCAATAAATATTATACAGTATAGGATATCAAAGGATACTAGAATTGATATAAGCTTATAATCTGAACATTGATTTACTTTATATTTAAAGTACATATATATGATGAATGTATACACTATTAATGAAATAGTTGAAGAAATTAGAGTTAAAATACATGAATCATAAGTTTTCATAAAGGCCTTAGAAGCATTTCCATCCCTGAGAATGTGGCTAATGGTTAAAGTTTTATGATTTCTCATTCTTTTATTTTAATAAAAAAGAAAAAGTCTACATATCCATTTACTATAAAACATGGCCCAGTGACATATCGCTTTGGTTTCCAAGTGGGATAACTTGATTTAAAAGTTTCCTTAGTAAACTACATCCATTAAGTATTTTTAAATTAATAGTCACTAAGAACAATATCAATACCTCAAATTTATTGAATCAAGATACTGAATTTTCAGAAATAAGATAGTTTTTCTGCCTTTAATCTTCACTAAGAGATTATTCTTTCAGTCTTTATTGTTTCAATAAAACTAATAGTCTATACCTGGCGAATATAATAAAATGGTTAAGTTTGAGTATTTTGAAAAAGGTCATAAGAAAGATGTACAAATAAAGAAAAATAGGAGGACTATAGTAAGTTCCTGTTGCGCAATATTTTTCACTTTTTTTTGCATTTACTTTAGTTCTTTTATGTGCTATGTAGCAGGCTCTACTTTCAATCAAATATGGACAAATGGAGATTCTGAGTTTAAATACAAAAGTTCAATAAGTGGGCCTTCAGAAGATGTCAAGGTAGTATTCTACAGTAACTCTTCTGCAAAATTAGATTTTTATTCAACTATGAATGAACCATATTTTGAAGTGCATTGCAACAGTACTCAAACATTTCTTGATTGCTATGACAATTGTATAGGAGAATGCGAATTTTTTAAAGAATGGAATGACTCATGGAAAATTATTCAGCTTGGATTTTACCCGTCTTTAGGATTTTACGTGATTGCTTACATATTATATAGATTAGGATGGAAGACAGGACGTGAATGTTATCCTAAATTAATTGGTATAGTATCAATAATCCCTCCAGTAATTTTGATAATAACTATTATCACTTGGGTAATAAAAATGAATATTAGAACAGAAAAAACTTATCATAACGTTTTTTATTATAATCATTCACCTGTTACTGCAGATGAGGGCTTTATAGCATTTATAATAGCTTTTTCAATTATGCCGATTTGTATTGTTGTTTTCATTTTACAATCTAAAAAAATGCTGGCTGCATTTAAAAAAGCTAATTTAAGAAGAAAAATGCAATTAAGTGAACAACAATCTTCAGCGATTGGAGTGATTCAGCCGAGTCCTGCTTTTGAATTAAAAAGAGAACCTGATGAACTTGCATTTTCAAATGAAGTTCAGGGTTTAGAAACTAATTTGATCGACCAGCCTAGCTCAGAACCTAATTTTACTAATCAGCCCCCTTTTTATATAACTAGTCAGCCAAAAGAAGTTTTAGAAGAAAAAGAACTAAAAAAAACTGAAAACTTTATGCATCCTCCTGAGATACCACCAGATTATTGCCATGATGATTTCATGCATAATGATAGAATTAATAGATCAGTGAGCCAAAGTTTTGATGATGATGATGAGTACAAGAATTAGTAATCTAGTTATTAGTTAAAATATTTAGGATCATTTAATTTTTTATACTATTTTTTTTAAAAAGTGGTCTAGAGAGGTTTATGGGAAATACTTAATAAATATTATAATGAACATAACATTTTAGCTATCAAGTATTTTTGTTAGAATTACTTAGAAATATATTTAAAACTCAGTAGGATAATATGGGTCTTAAATATTTTAGAAATAATTTAGAAATTTAAAAACAAGCAAAAGTTTACTTATTATGCTTATGTTAAGAGAGTTAATGCTACAAATAAACAATAAAAGTGTTTTAAAACTAATATTGTAAGTATCGATTATTTAGGAAAAAATATAATTGATTTAATATTTAGAATAAGTTTTTAGTTATCTTAAGTATTTTAATAATTATTTTACTTATTAGTAAACAACTATAGTATCTTTTGATGAGTGTTTTAAGATTGGGAAATCCTCAAAAGTTTTTAAAAATAGTCAAGCTGATTCGTTTATCAAAATCTAAATGCAAACTAAATTTTTTCATAATAAATTAGCACCCAGTACTATCTTTATCCCCACCATACCCAACCTAAAACCTATCATTATCATAAACTTCATAAATAACAAAAATACAAAAAATCTTAACATATTAAACATTCTAAAATTTTAAACAAAAGCTTTTAACACTGACACCAATTAAAAAACCTAAATCAATACCCAAAAGTAAATCAAAAACTTACAAACTAAAAGCATAAAATCCACATAAAAACCCTATTATTTACTTCAAACAATTATCTATATATTTTTTCTAATCTACTAACAGTATTTTCCCTTTTATCTTAATTTCCTTACAAAAAGTATATTTTGGAATAATTATGTATGTAAACAACTTACTCAGAGTGCGGGATAAAACCTTGTTCCCCTCTTCAAAATACCAGAAACAAAAAATTCCCAATTATAGTTCTGTTGGAAATACCCCAAACACAAATAAAAACCTCGATTACATCAAACCAAGACCAAGACGACTACCGCCTTTGACATCTGCGAGTATAACCACAAACCTCCCATTAGTTTATGAACCAATCCCTTCAAGAAATGAAAGTTTCCAAATAGTTAGTTCAGAAGATGAATCTTCTGATGAATTTTATATGAACCTTGTTCCTAAGTTTTATAACTAAACTGAATATACTTGTAATAATAATGTTTTCTTATATAGGATATTAGGAAATGTGATTTTGAAGATGGGTCTAATTAGGATAATAGTTTGAGGATGAGATTTGAAAAGGGTTATGAAAATAAAGGAGTTTTTTGATTATTATATTAGAAGTACGTTTTATTTAATGTAATTAGTTGAAGAAGGTGTTGTTTTAATTAGAGATTTTGGTAGAAAAAAGTAGATAATTTAGAGATTTTAGGTTGTGGTTTGAAGGTGGGGATAATAGGTTTGATAATTAGTGTAGTTTGATTGATTTTATATTAAGGTAGGTTGGGGATTTTTGGAAATGAGTTGGAAAGGAGTGTTATTTGATTTTAAGATATATTTTATTATAATAATTCGCTGAAAGTTACAATTTATGTGGAGATTTGTTGTGGTTAGATAGTTTTATTAAGTATTTATGTATTTTAGATTTTAACCGAACATATTCTATTTACATATTAGCATTTAGTTAGGATATTAATATAATGGTTATGCTTTGAAAATATCTTGCAAAATAAAAACCAGGGCAAGCTCAGTTCCTTAGAAAATAAAAACCATTTCATCCAAATTTCAAAATTGAATATAAAAACTATCTTATAAATGGAATTCAATTCTTCGCATGAAAACATTTTACAAGCAATTAAAGAATATCTACTAAAATACAACTACATAGAAACAGTTCAAACATTAGAAGTAAGGGCTAAATAGAAAGAAAGGAAATCGAATCATGGTTCGAGTAGCGAGGTGTTATTTCTCTATATAGAACAAGGTAAAAAGGATCGATTTTTTCAAACTTGGTACCCTTTAGTAGAAAGTACCCCAGATACAAAAATCACTGAAGTTCTTTTAATGATATTTTTCATCCTTTACCCTATAAACCCACTGTTTGCTGAACCAGAAACTCGAGGTAAACTTTTTGACTCTGAAGAGTTGCGAATGTATTTACAAGAAAATAGTGACTTTGTCAGTCAATATGCTGAACTTTTACCTTATTTCGCTTTGCCTTATATTTTAAACCCTGTTGATCACCCGAATTTCTCGCATTTGTTTACTCAGAAATGGCTTGAGAATATTAAAAGAAAAACTTTGGCTTGTGTTAAAACAATACCACAAAGCCCTACAATGCTAGAAAGTTTGGTTAGTGCTTCTTTGTCCTCACCAAGAAATGTGAAATTTTTGTCTGCTGATTCAGATGTTAGGCAGAGTCTTCAAAAATTCAGACCTGAGATGACTTTTGCCCCACCTGAAGAATCGGATAGGACGATTCATATGAATTTTGCTAGTATTGTGTATGATCTTAATAACATAGCTAATGAAAGCCAGCTTTGTGCTTTACTCCAAGCCCTCCGTTGGCGTCTTACTCAAACCGATTCAGAAACTTCCACTTTAGTTCTTGAAGCTTACATCCGCTTTAACGTCCTTAGCACATCTAAACCTCATGACCTCCTCCTCGACCGTCTTCTCACATCAACACGTAGAATCAAAGAATATTCCATCAGCCTTATAAACGCTATAGCTCACAAAAAGCAAGGCCGAGACTATCTCCTAACAAAAGAAAATCTCATAAAACTTATAACAAAAATCCTCTACGATGAAAAAAACACTACAAACCTTCTAAGGACCTGTCTGAGCGTTTTACAAAAACTCTCTATGAAAAAACAAGGTCAAATTTCTATGATCAATTTAGACATGATAAAATGGGCACTTAGGATAATGAAAAAAGAAATACCCAGTGTCGATGAAGAACTTATAGAATTCTGCACTGCAATACTAATGAATTTATCAGTAAGAAGTATAGCCAAAAGCAAATTCGAAGAAGTTGACACAGAAATCCTCCACGCATTAGCAAAATGTTTGAATTCTAAAAACCCAAGCATAGTAAAATATGTTCATTGTTTAGCATATACGCTTTTTTCATATAAGAATTTTAGAAACACAGGAAGAAAACTTGGTTTTGATAAGCTATTGAAAAACCTTAAAAGCCTTTCTGATGAAGAAGCTTCAAAAAGAATTGATTTAATTTTAGAACAAATTGATGATCAGGAAGATAATAATACTAGTTTGATGTCTGATATTGACAGTGAAGATACGTATGTGGTATTAGATGACGATTTAAATGATATAATCCCTGACCTAAACATCCTCAAAGGCAACGAGCTTTTGAGGGCGAAATATGAATTCAAGCCTTTGGCAACAGAGAGTAAGCCTAGTGTTATGGATAAGAACTCAGAACAAGGGTTTATGTCACGTGATAAGATACCCAGAACACCTTATAATTAATATCTTAGTTCCAATTCTCGAAGCTTGCTTTCCCTTTCGTCTAATTCTATCATTTTAAGCCTATTTTCTTCTTCAATAGCATTGATTTCAGCTTCCTTTTTTTTAAGTTCTTCTTCTTTTTTCTTGAGAGCAAGCTGGTTTTCTCTAAGTTTTTTTTCTCTTATTCTTAAAGATACCTGAGGTAAGTTAAGTAAATCTTCTACTGATGGGCGTAAATTAGAATCAATACTTAACATCCAATTGACTACCCTTTGTAATTCTTCAGAATATCTTGATGGAAGTTTTTCAACTTTACCCGATCTGATTTTTACAGCCAATGCTCCAGCATTAAGTGCTTCAAAAGGTGGGGATAAAGATGCGAACTCATATAATAAACATCCTAAAGACCAAATATCAGATTTTTCATTATAACGAGAATCTGTTATTTGCTCTGGGGACATATAATAAGGTGTTCCAACATGAGTTTTAGCAAACTCACTCTCTTGTCCCATCATTCTTGACAAGCCGAAATCCCCAAGTTTTACATTCATATTACTGTCTAAGAATATATTTGCTGGCTTCAAATCACGATGAAGGATTTTACCATCTTTTCGCTTGTGACACTCATGCAAAGCTAAAGCTATCTGCATGAAAATTTTCCATATGATTTCTTCAGGTAAAAAGTCCCTATCACGTTTGCATTTTTTTATAACTCCCGACATATCTCCACCTTCACAGTACTCCATGACAATATAAATTTTTGAGTTTATTTTGTCGATTAGCCGGTCGTAGTATCGGACTATGTTTGGATGACGCAGCTCTCGGAGAATGTTGACTTCAGCGACAAGCTGCTGTTTTTCTCTTTCATTCATGTCACCGTATTCAATTTCTTTCCATACTAAAAGTTTACCATCGGTTTTACGACGGACTTTGGACACTTGACCGAAAGACCCTTTTCCGATTGTTTGAATAATTTCATAGTTTTCCATTTTCAAATTATTAGAGATAAACAGAAAAAAAGGGAAAATCACCTCAAGAGATTTGGGAAGAATAGGAAGAGAAGTTTGAGAGGTTGAAGTTGTTAATTTTTAGGTTTTGAGAATGATGCTTTAGTTGAGTTTTAGAGGTTGATAATTTTAGTTATGGAAGTTAGAATGTTGTTAGGAGATAATGGGATTGTTGGAGAATATTTTGAAAAAAATTAGGAAATGATGAGGATGTGTTATGAAAAAATAAAAATGGGTAAAGTGGATATGGGATCTTAGTAAGATATGGATTTAAGTAAGGTTCTAATATGGTAAAATAATCCTTTACCTAAATTTTTTTTTCAATCTTCTAACCTAAAATCATTAAAAAATCGTTATATCTACATTTCCCCATTATCATCTATCATCATAACAAATAATATCATATATCATTTACATCTCCCTAATAAAATTCAAAAAACCCAATAAACTTCCAAAGCAAGAAAAGGGGGCTGTATAAATGAGTGACCAATATGAAGATTCCCTGCTAGGATCAAGCTCTTTAGATGACGAAAACAGTTTTTTTGCCAAAAAAGTCGAAGAAAGCGAATCAAACTCCGAAGAAAGCCAGCCAGAAATGATAAGCGCTCTTATAACAAAAAAGCGACGTGTAAATTTGCATCATTACGAAATTGATGAAGAAGAAAACGAAAACATGATCGACCAGCTCTTAGACTCAATGAACAAAGCAGCCTCAAGTGATATCCAAGCTAATCAAGATGGTGCTCCAGCTTTAAACAAGCTTAAAATGCTCGATAAAGTCCTTAAATTCCTTAAAATAACCAAACATCATGAGTTATTTCTCAGTATGAATGGTTGTGTTATTTTAGGTAGATGGCTAAGTCAATTACCAGATGGCTCTTTTCCATCAACACCATTACGTTCAGGATTACTTCAAGCAATACAAGATTTGCCAATAACAGTCGATAATTTACAAGGTAGTGACCTTGGGAAAAGTGTTATGGGGATATACAATAATCCTAATGAAGCACAAAATATAAAAAAACATGCGAAAATGCTTATTGATAAATGGAGTCGAATGATTTATGATATAAATACTGAGTATACAGCTTTACATAAAGAGAATAATGCTGTTGAAATTGTCTCGAGGCCTAAGAAAAAGTTCAATTTGCAGAGTTTGATTAGCCAGGAACAACAGACGAATTATACTAAACTACCTGAGAGAGGAATGTTTAATTTTAAAAATAGGCCTATACCAGAAATCTTGGCTAATGAGAATTCTCAAGTGTTTAGTGCGGATTCAACTTATGCGAAACTGAAGAAAAAAATGCTTAAGAAAAAGGGAAAGTCTAAGAGCAAAGGGATGATGAGTGTTGATGGAAAGGGCTTGGATTATTAATTGATGTTTGAGTAAAATAAGAGTTGAAGATTTTATGAAAGTTTGGGTGAATATTAGTTTTTTATATAATATATTATCATATGTAATCTTAGCATATATCAATAAAAATCTTAAAATATTAATTTAAAGATTTCCCTCTATAAGAATAATAAGGAACTTTAGCTGTGCTAGGTTTAGAAGGGACCTGTCTCATAAGTTCTTCAAGATCGGGTGTTTGTTCATTTTTCCCTCTATCCTCATTCCGAAAATTATTCCCATACTGATTTGCTCTGTAAGGAAAAAGTTTTTCATATAACAATATTAAAACCTGTTCATTCGAAATCAGCATTTCAAATATCTTCCTTTTATCCCCGGGTGTTAAAACATCCCTAATTTCCTTATGAACAACATTACATTTTTTAAAAAACTTCTGTTGGGCTACAGTCTGTATTTTCCTTTTATTAACCTCTTTTCTAACCTCTTCCACACATTCTAAAAACAAATTCTCAAGGTCACTTTTCGCAAAAAACACTGAAGTTTGCTGAGCTGATATTGTTTTATACCTTTTTCTCTCAATTTCTAAACTGTTTTTAATATGCTTAATTGATTCGTTATATTTGTTTTCCAAATCATTAAAGAACTTTTCGAGCTCATACATAAACTCATCAATATGACAATTAGCTTTGTGAAAAAGTTCTAAAACAATCTCGCCTGACTTGTTAGAAGGGGTGAACTTCAAAGATGAAGGGTCTTGCGTGCGAAAAAAAGACGTTTGCAAAGATGTGTCTGAATCTTTAGACCCTTCTCTATCAATTTGCAGTAATTTTATCTTCCTTTTAGTTGCTTTTAGCTGGTTTTCTAAGAATTTCCTATCGTCTTCTAAGCTTTCAGCTTTGGCTTTCCACTTTTCTGACTCTTTTTTATAGTATTGAGTACTTTCACCTAGTTTTACAGCTTCATCTCGAAACCATTCTAAAGACTTTTGAAGTTTGTTTATTTGTTCATCACGTTTAAGTTTGACCTCGTTTTCATCATTTTTCTTTTTCAAGTCTTTTAACTGGGAATATAGTGTAAACATTTGACATTTGAATGCATTTAGAAAGTCTTGTTCGTGTTTTTGTAGAACCGTATCTATATGCGAATCAAGTCTTTTGATTTGTTGTTTAAGGGTTTTAGAGTATTCTTCAACTTTTTCTTGATAGTTTATTTCTTTAGCTTTCATTTGTATTACGATTATTTTTTAAGGAATTTTAATTAGGATTTGATGGAGTTTTGAAGTTGGAAATTTGGGATTTTTTATTAGAAATGATATGGCTGATTTTATAGGTTTTTTGTATGTTAATTATGAAGAATTAGATTTATGGTTTGCTTTTGAGTTAGATTTATGTTTGTTTGTGTTGTATGCTTTTAGATGATAATATTAAGATTTAAATATAGGTTATTTTAAAGTCTTAAAGGATTCTATATGATTTCAACTATAAAGATTAAACTGGGCTAAATAGAAAAAAATTATGCAAATATTTTAAACAAATAGAAAATTTTCGATTGGTATTTTGGAACAGTTGAAAATTGACTATAAAAATCTTAACGACATTACATTAAATATATTTAATGATAATTTAAACATAAAAACTAAACCATTTTCCAATCATATGGTTAATATTCACACAAATATAATCTAATTAAAAATCCTACCATAAAATCAACATTTCAATCACCACCCTTAATCATACCTTTAAATCATATCACATTATTTCTAATCCTTTAAACCACTTCCAATAACCTTATCCATATTCCATCATACAAGCATCAAAAAACAATATCCTCAAACTCCTTCCAATATCTCAAACTAATTTCCCAACAATCCTTTTAATTCCTTCCTAAACCCTAATATTTTCCACACAATAACAAAACCAAAATTTGCAGTTTTAGCTAATTCACATCATTATCAATAATAATCAAATGGGATGCTGCCAAAGCCAAGAACAAATTTACATGGAGAGTGAGTAATAATGCAGATATCGAATTTCCTAAAAGCCATCACATAAAAATTGCCTGTAGAGACAACTTCGGCCAAATAACTACCGGCAATCGAGTTTTACTAGAACTGAAGCCCCCAGTATTACAAACCTTAACCCGTTGCGATGCATTAAATCGTATGATGAAAATCTCAGGATGTATTCTTCCAGGTTTTGACCCAATCAAAAATCGTAAAAAAGACTGCCAAGACGACTATGATCTTTTTGAATGTGAAAAAAGTCTTTTATGTGTACTTTTCGATGGCCATGGAACAAATGGTCATCATGTAGCTAAATACTGTAAGGATTATATGGGCAGATACTTTATAGATAACATTGAAGAGTTTTCTAAAAACCCTAAGTCGGCTATAGAAGAAATGGTGACTTCTTGTGACACAGAAATAAAGAAGTCTAAAATCGACACAAGTTTATCAGGTACCACAGCTGTAATTTTATATATAAACTCCCTTGGAATACACGTTGGAAGTGTTGGTGACTCTAGGGCTATTTTATCAACAGTACCCAAGAGTATAACAGATTCTAGCTTACTCGTACCTAAACCTTCTAACAAATACGCAAGACCAATAAATGTTATGAAAAAACTCTTACCTATAGCTTTAACTGTTGATCAAAAACCTAATCATAGTCAAGAACTTAGACGTATACAACAAGCTGGAGGTGAAGTTAGACGTATTGCTGATGAACTTGGCAACCCAATTGGACCTTATCGTGTATGGGTCAAAGGAGGTAAAACTCCAGGACTTGGTATGTCTAGGGCAATAGGTAACAAAATTGCATCATCAATCGGTGTAATTTCAAACCCAATTCTTAACTCTTTCAAAATTTACTCAGACCTCGATCAATTTATAATCATAGCTTCAGATGGCCTTTGGGATGTTATGGAAAACATAGAAGTAGTCAATTTTGTAGAAAAATTTAGGTCACAAGTTGTCACAAAAGAACTTGATACAACTTATCCAGCTAAATTAAGCAATTCAACTATTGCCAGATTATTATGTGAAGAAGCTAGATTTAGATGGTTTGGGGTATTAGAAAATGAAGATGTTTGTGTTGATGACATTTCATGCCTTGTTATTGAATTAACTAATATTGACCCTAGTGAAGTTGTCAACTTAGGGAGGAATTTCGAAGATCGTAAAGGGGATGTTTTTACAAGTGTTGCTGTTGAAGGGGTTGTTAATTTGAATAGAAATAGAGCTGCTAGGAATGATCCTACAAGAGGTAGCATGGCTGATGAAGATACTCCATTTTTAGCTGAGGCTCTAAAATGATTCCGTTAGAATTTAAATAGTATGAAAGGTATTTTTTTAGTCCTTGTCACAGTTTTGGCTATGTATGAATCTGTGATTGATTTGCTGTTTGAAATACAGAAACTCAATATTCGTGATGATAATAGCTTGATTTTGAGTTTTGATAAGAATAGAGGGGAATTTGATGAGGAAATTAGAGGAATTACGGCTATTGAAGTTGATGCTTTTGATGCTGTTGGTAGAGCTGAGCTAGATTTGAAGGAACTTGATGATGAATTAGAAGCTGGACAGTATTTTGTTCAAAATTGTAATAAGAATTTGAAACATGATGGAGAACAGCTGAAACAGATTAAAGAGAAAAAATGCGGAGAGAATATGAATTTTATATTGCAGTTGATATCTTTGAGTGATGCGCAAGAGACTATTGTCCAATTGAAAGAACAGATGGTGGAAGCTTTTGAGAAAAAAGATCCAGTGTTTTTGGAAAAGGTATCTAAAGTTCTTGAGGATATGAAAGAAATGACATCCTTTGTCGAACTTGGCTATGGGGTCTATTCTCACTCCTATGAATTCTCTACAGCCAAAAGAAACTCTGTAGATGAAAAGCGTACCCTTGATGCACTTTATTATGCAGAAAGTAAACCATTAACCTATCTAGACAGTGATTTAGGAATAATCCTAGACAAACTCTTACTTTTTATCCAGCAATCACAAAAAACTTTAGAAGAAAGAGAAATAAAAACAGCTCACGACATTGTAGCATGGGAAATGGAACTACAAAAAGAGTCAGCTCAACTTCTTGACGAAATAGAAAGAAAAAATATGCAAATACAAAAAATACAAAGAGACATTAAAAGGAAAAATGACCTAAAAAGCATCAACTATGATACATGGAGCGATATCAAAGGGCTTAGAGAAAACATGAAAGATGCTTTAGATAATTTTGAAAAATATGAAAAAACTGAGAGGGATAGAAGAAAACATACAAATGAAGCGGCTGAAGAAGCTTTATATGTGTTTGAAACACAATTTCCTGAGTATGCCGCGTATATAAAAAATAAAAAGTAAATATTGAGTATATGTTTAAATATTTATGAAATTAGATGATTATAGGTAAAAAAATGAACTTGTAAAATATACAATTAAAACTGTTGCACGCTAAATGCAATTAATCATAAAGATCATAAATCAAGCTGTAATCTCAAAAAATAATTATTTTCAATATATAGAATGTCTCTTCTAAAATCTCTGTAAAAAAAAAAAAAAAAAAAGTCTGCACCTTACAACCTACACCAAGTTCATACTATAATAACTCCCTAATTTATATTCAAACCTCTTAATTTCTAAAGTATATATTTCTATTATCTCATTCTCCATCTTCTTTCCAAACATCAAAAAATTATCGATGTCCCCATTCTAAAAAATATTCATATCCCAAAACTTATTCAATTTTTTTTCATACAAAAAAGACCCCTTCAAAAACTCAACCTCATTTAAACTACCATTTCAACATAGGCTTTCTTTCTAATTTCTCAACTTACAGAAAAAAATAAAAATGACTTCACCAGTAACAAACTCCTTAAGATAGTCACTCGGGAATATTCAAAAATCTCCAACCGTCCATTTTTTAGAAGGCACAAGCGAAGAATCAAAACAACCCAAGCCTAGCAGCCAACCTTGCTACAATTGTTCAGCCAAAGGTAAAAAAAATATTCAATGTAATATCTGTTCCAATATTGCTTGCCTTTTACACTCAGGTGTTACAAGTATAGGCAACCCCGAGCGTATCTGTGACGAATGCATTCACAATTTAATTGTAGAAGAAATGACCTCATATGATGAACTCAAAGAAAAAATAGGCAGCGATATCCAAGATCTCGGATCAAAAAGAGCTCAAATGACAATAAAACTTAACAAAGAAAACATCCGAGCTTTAAACTTAAAAAACAAACTCAAAGAAATATTAGAAAAAAAATTATGTAATAAAAAAAATCTTATAGAAGAAATCAGTTCCTTTCAAAACGAACAAAAAAAACCAAGAGGAAATCCAAGTCTTAGAATCAGAAATCGGTAAAAGTAAAGCTATAACCGAATACGATGAAAAAAGGGTTGGAGATTTAGAAAAAGAAGCTGGGCATATAAAAATCTCTTTTAACGAAAAACTAAAGAAAGGACGAAATTCTTAGCAAGTGTTACAGAACTAAAAGATTTTATCCGTTTACAAGTCCTGTAAAATAAAAAAAAAAGTTGTTTGTTCAAATTGTTATATTTTAGTGTGTAGAATTCTTTCACTGTGATGCTCAAAAATATTGTGCCTATAAAAATTGAAGTTCAAGCGAATATCCAGGCCAAGAAATCAAATGCCTGTGTTTCATGCATTATATCTTAGTATATTCTATAAATTTCCTAAATTAATTTGGATTGTTCCCTAAATGCATTATAGCTTTGAGCCAGTCATCATTTTTAGCATGGGCAAAGTCTTTTTCAAGCTGATAAATGTATATAGCTGAAGCTGAATTCCCAGCTACAATCCTATACCCATTATTATCCCAAGAAACTCGGTTAAGGGCTTTTGAGCTAGTATTTTGCCTTGTATATGGAGTTTCAATACTTTTACCAATATCCCAAACATCAAGGTTTCCATCTCCATCACAGCATGCAAAAATGCAAGGATTAGCTGGGCTCCATTTTGCATCATAAACATATTCATCATAAGCATCAATACTCATAAGATGCTTTCCAGTACCTTTTTGATATAATCGAACAGTCCAATCAACAGAACTTGCTAATAAAAGTGAACTTTCAGTGTTTGGGTGATTATGGACACTTGTTATTGGGGCCATAGCTTGATTGTTTATTTCTTCTTTTTCAATATTTAGACTTCCTTGAATAATCCCATTTATAATAAGTCCTTCTTCTGTACCAACAGTATAATTCCAAGGTTCAACAGCTAGGAAGTCCATACAATTAATACTGATTTCATTTCTTTGCTTGATTTCTGCTTAGAAGTTACCAAAAATATCAACAGGAGTCTGTAATAAACTCATCATCCAAACACAAAGTTTACCATCTGAAGATAAAGAAACACAATTACTAGAATGGCGACTTTCAGCAAAAGAAATGCCAATTACAGGGAAAGTGTGGCCTTTATTTAAAGCTGGAGAACGTTGAATAGGAAGGGCTTTAGCTCTTAAGTCCCATATAAGAAGTTGACCAGTATAGCTTCCTCCAAGTAAAATATTAGGATCATTAGGATAGATCTGTGCTTGGGTTATTGAGCTTTGTGAGTATAAAGTGTGTTTTGGTACTGAAGGGTCTTCTAAATGCCAAATATTAATAACCCCATGTGCTAATTTAGTCTCTGATAGTTCTGCTTTTATATAAGATGCCACTATAGTATCATCAAAATGAGCTGACCAATCTAAAGATGATATACATCTATCCTCATCTTTAAAATGAAGCATTTGTAAAAGCTTCATTTTTCCTTTCTGATCAAAAGGGTCCTCAACTTTCTGTTGTAATATAAAATCCTCAATTACGTTATATTTCTCCTCTAAAGCTTTTTCTACAACAAATGAACATCTATTAAAAAACTCCCCAAATTCTTTTGTCCCTATAAGCACTTCAGCTTCTTCTGGATCCATTTCTTTAGGTTTTGCTGCTTCAGCTACCTCTTCTTCTTTAGTCTCAGCTTTTCCAGTCCTTTCATTTGCAGCATTTCTCACACCTTTATTTTCTGTTTTTTCTTCATCTTCAGAGTCTGTTTCGATTTCAACTTGGATTTCTCTTTCATAAACAATAGACTTAGCTTTAGGCATTAGGTACATTTTATTGAAGGTTTTAATACCAATATCAGCTTTTTTAGGTGAAAGGATTTGAGCTTGAGGTGAATCTCCTGAGATGTTTAAGGATAGGTCGCTATTGTAACTTCGATTCATGTCATCTCTCATACTGGGTTCGAGGTATTGGGCTTGACGTTTTTTAGCCTCTTCACGATCCTGCTTGGCTTTTCGTAAGGCTTCAAGTTTTTTAATCCTTTCCTCTTTGCTCTTTTGGATTGAGTCCTTCAGGTCAGACATTTATTTAATAAAAGATTGGAGATTGAATGGGAGAAGGGTTGGATTTTAGGGTATTATAAGATTTTTTAGGTTTTGTAGGCTTTGATTTAAAAATTGTGAGAAGGGGCAATTGAAGTTTGAAAATAATGTAAGAAAATTGCTGTTGTGTGGTTTATGGAAATTTCAGGTATTTTTTATCTGAAATCTATGGTTTTTATATATAAAAAACTTGAGATACTGGGTTTTTTTAGGGTTTTTAATAGACGAAAAGTATAATAAATGTAGGTAAATGGTATTTCTTAAGCGGGAGGTGTTTGAATATAAAATAAAATGAAAAAAAGGTCTAAAGAAACTATGTACCTAGAAACAGCAGATACAGACGAGCATGAATTCAAAATTAGAACCCCACCAAAACAGCACAGCCCTGTAAAAGTCCCTAAAAACGAAGGTTATGAAATGACGGGAAAATACATCAACCATTTCGACTTCAAAAACGATTTCCAAGAACTGGACTTTTACTCAGAAAAATGCCAAAGCTTATCAGAAAACGACCTTTCAGATATAAGGAACAATTTTTTGCAGCTTAATCATCTATTAAAACTATTATGTGAAAGTAAAAGCAACAACTCATTTAGAAGCAAATCACCAAAATTATCTGCAAAAATGCTTGAAAAAACATTGGATGTGTTTAAGGAAGTGTATAGAATTGAGAACAACTTTCAAGTAATTGCTGAAAATTTGTGTGAATTGCAAATGGAGATTTGTCAAATTTATGATGAGATATTGTCGTAGTATAATTAGGGGTCATTAATTTTTATAATATGGAAGACAGGATTTGATGAGAAGTTATAATTAAAAATTAGTTTTTTTTTATGTGCTAATTTTAAGGTTGGGGTAAATTGTGAAGATTCTTAAGGAACTTGATGAGTTTTTGTTTAGTTAGATATCGATGTAGTAGTTTAGAGATATTTAAAAATAGGTTTTACAATTTAGAGGTTTGTAATTGAGAATATATATTTATGCTGTAAATAAGAAATATCTAATCATATTTAAACTTAACAACAATTATTTCGTGATTTCAGGGAAATTGAATTTGTCTGTAACTAAACTTCCTCTTCTCGGGTCTCTAGTAACAATCTCATTAACCGTTGGGGCTTTTTTCAAATGTGGCTGCATATCATCATCATTTTCTTTAANCTTCCTCTTCTCGGGTCTCTAGTAACAATCTCATTAACCGTTGGGGCTTTTTTCAAATGTGGCTGCATATCATCATCATTTTCTTTAATAGGCACTTCAACCACAGTACTTTTTTTTGGATTAAACTGAATTGGTATATCTCCTTTTTTCAATTCTAATACAATACAAGAAATATCATCAATCATCACATCTTCATCTTCAACAATACTAAACCATCTTTGCCTAGATTCTTCACATAATAAATGGGCAATACAAGTTATAGAAGGTATAACTTCTGTATGTTTACCAAGAGATCTTATATTCCCACGTTTACATTTTTCTCTAAAACATTCTATAAAATTGACAACATCATCATTATCCATAACATCCCAAACACCATCTGAAGCTAAAATAATAAAAAGGTCACTTTCATGATTGATTAAATGCTTTGTGCAAATAGGTGTTGAGATTACCCCGATTTTCTTGCCTATAAGGTCACCGATGGATCGACTCATAGCAAGCCCAGGAGCGTTACTACTTAGTTCCCATACTCTGAATGGGCCGATACGGTTGCCGTTAATATCGAGGAGCCTTTGGACCCTTCCTCCAGATTTGACTATCCTATCAAATTCATCAGGGTCTTCAGGTTTCTGATCTTTAGTTAACTGTACTGGTTGAATCAATGGGTTAGACTTGCTTCCCCTTCTGAATTTCACATTTTCTAATATTTTCCTTTCTTCTCCTAGGTTCGCTACTGGGGCTGGCAATACAGCTGGAGGATTAGTCGTGCCCAAAATTGCTCTAGAGTCCCCAACACTAGCAGAATATAGACAGTCACCTATATAAATCACTATAACCCCAGTGCTTCCTGAATACAAAATATCAAAACCTTTCATTCTAAGTTCATGGTCACACTCTTCCATGAGTTTAACCAAAAAATCATTTGGGTCAGCCTAAATAACCCTTACTTCCAAGCTAGGAGCTTTATCAAAATAGTATTTTTCCACAAATTTGCAACAAAATTGTGATACTTTATCTCCATCTGCACCATGTCCATCAAACAAAGCTAATAAAATAGATGAACCACTGTTTAAAAATACACAGTTATCCTGACAAACCTTTCCACATTCACCTCTTGGATCTAAACCTGGGATAATACAAGATGAAGCCCAGAGTTTTATTGAATTGTGTTCTATTAATTTAGATACTGACTTTAAAGGATCTGTCAATTGGAAGGTTAAATTACTGTGACCGATTACTTTACCGCTAGAGTTTTTGGACTTGATCATAACTTTGCCTTGACGTGGATAGCGACTTATTTGGTCTATTTCAAGAGCTACGACTTTTCCTTTTGAATTCCGTGAAGGTATGCAGCTTCCCATTATGTATTTTTAATAGTATAAAAGTCGATATTATGATGATTTATATTTAAGGATAGGCTTAAAGGTTGAGAAATTTAACGGGAGGATTTTGGGGTAAAAGAAAGAGATGTTTGAATGGGTTTAAGATAGTTATAAGAATGTGGATAGGATTAATGGTATTTATAAGATTTTTGAATGATGAATTGGATTCGTAAAAAAAACTGACTTGTGGATATGAAGGAATTTATGAAAAAGGACGTGTAGGATTTGAACTATGGAAGAAATGTAGAAGAATATATTTTTGATATGTGGCAAGTTTATATGGATGGACTATTTTTATATGGTATATATATTTTTAAGTTTTTTGAGTATTGAATTCTTGGATAAAACTGTCATTTGGTTATAAAAATTATGAAAAGAGAATATTCGAAAAGCATCATTTTTAGCTTATACAATGAACAAAATTTATTATTAAACTCAATCAAAAATTTATTAAGTTAAGCCAATGATTAAGTATCATTAAATCGCACTTGATATTGAATTCATGATTTATGTTGAAAACTATATGTTTAATATTATAATAAACTATATTATTGTAAAATATTAAACTTAAGTATTGAAAAAAATATTATACTAAGGCACTTATTTTGAAACATGAAAGCATCAAACGAAAATTAAAATAAATCAATCTAACATCTTAAACAGCAAATACTTAGTAAAAATTACTCAATTTTTGAATTTATTATATAACTTATCATTTGAAACAAAAATTTCCAATCATTGTTTCAAGTTTTGTATATTTAAAATAGCTGATAAATCATCATTTATTGAAATACTTAAAATTTATTTTATTTGAATTTAATAAGCCGGATATCAATAGGTAAACTTAATTATAGTTATTTCCATTTCTAAATGCATTCTTTACGTATAAACTCCTATTAAATCATTAATAATAAAGTATGGAACAATTAACTGATTTTTATATTTCAACACAAGAAGAGCTTTTAACTCCACAACATTCAATTCCATCTAACATACACTGTATGAACATTTCAGGCTCAGGTGGACATTTTAATGATTTTAACAATAACTTAATAACACTAATCCCATGCAGCGTAGAAAAATCTAGTAAGGAATCTCGAATTCCAAGCATCCAAGGCAAACTCAATGATGCTAATAAACAAACTCTCATAAAACAAAAACTTGTTGATACACCTAATACTCATCAACCAAAAAAAGATCTAATTTTTAACCAAAACAAAAGAATGCCCAGAGCAGAAAGTGCAGACATCTTAAAAAACTCAAACCATAATTCCAAAATCCTTTCTGAAAACCTGAAAACCATCGAAAATCCCAAACAACCCATCTGCAGCAACTATCTCCAAAACTCAACAAATTTGCAATCAGATGTAGTAAACAGACTTCTCCAATATGGAGAAAACATCAAAAAAAAGCTCGAAGCAAACATACAAAAGAAAAAAGATCAAGAAGAACAAGACCTTAAAAACCTAAAATCCTTCCACAAACGAAATCACTCAGACTGGGGGCCATCTACAAAAATTTCTATGATAAAAATCGTAAGTCCTCAAACAAAATCTAACAAAAGTCCTCCCAAAACAATATCAAATTTGCCCTACAAAAAAGCAATTTCAAGTAATTAAAAGGCAAAATTTAAAAGAAAAAAAACTAAATAATTTCTAATGATTATGGCTAAACAGGTTCTTTGCAAGAGTATGCCTCATAATTTCATTAGTTCCTTCTATAATCTTAAGAACTCGTAGTTCTCTTAAAAGCCTTTCCATACCATAATCCCTTAAAAGCCCATATCCTCCAAACATCTGTAAGCATTCATCAGCAATTTCATAACAAACATCTGTTGATCTCATTTTAGCTATAGCTGTAAACATGTTTTTTTCATTTATGCCACTATCAACAAGTTTTGCAACATTTCTTGTTAACATACGAACTTCTGTGAGTTTTGCTAAACAATCTGCCATTCTGAACCTAAGATGCTGGAAATCTTTGAGTTTTGTGCCGAATTGTGATCGTTCATTCATATAAATTGAGGCTTTTTCTAAAGCTAGCCATGCTCCTCCAAGTGCACATGCTGCTATTGTTAATCGGCCACCTTCAAGACCTTTCATAGCAATTTTCATACCTTCACCTATTTCTCCAAGTAGATTTTCTTTTGACACAACAACATTATCGAAATTAACCATTTGTGTTGGTTGAGTTCTCCAACCTAATTTATCTTCTTTTTTGCCGAATGATAACCCAGGAGTCCCTTTTTCTACAATAAAACAAGAGACTTGTTTAGGTTGGGTTTTAAGCATGACAAAATATAAATCACTCGCTTCTCCACCACTAATAAAAGACTTAGATCCATTAATAACATATGAACATCCTTCATGCTTAGCATTAGTAAGCATAGCTCCAGCATCACTTCCACTTCCAGCTTCTGTAAGACAATAACTAGTCAAAAGCTCAAACTTACAGATTTTTTCTTGCCACTTTTGACGTTGAGTTTCACTTCCAAAACTATCCAACAATCCGCAGCACATATTGTGGATGCTAATATAAGAAGCTGTACTCATACATCCGCGTGATAAAGCTTCAAGTATTAATGTCGCTTCTAACTTACCCAAACCAGTTCCTCCATATTCATCTCTTGTATAAATTCCCCCAAATCCAAGTTCACCAGCTTTTCTTAACTTGTCGATAGGGAAATGCCCAGTTTTATCCCAGTTGCAAGCATGAGGAGCGAATTCTTTTTCAGCAAAATCTAATGCTAAAGCTTGGAATTCTAGTTGATCTTCAGTCAGACCCCAAGCTCCAGAGAGTAAACTTATTTTTCTTGTAGCTAATTTCAGCATTTTCTTATAAAAATACTGGAGATTTAAAGAAAGTAGAAGCATATGAAAGTTTATATAAATTACCCTTGTTTAGGATATGATAACAATTTTTCCCAGACTTCGTTGTTTACTATGCCGTCTGGCTTGGCCTCGATTTTTTCTTGGAAAATTTTCACTTGGGCCTCAACTTTTTTTCCGAAAAAACCGTCGATTTTAAGAGGCTGGCCCAAGGCACTTGATAAGAGACATTGGAGCCTTTTGACTGCGCCTCGGTCGTTGTCGGAGCCTTTTTTTAGACATATTTCTGAGGATAGAAGGGCCATTTTACCTAGGTCGTTTTCGGAATGCACACTTTTCATTGAGGATTTGCGTGCGAAGGTTGACGTCTCGGTGTATTCATCGTCGATTAGCTCGTCTTCTTTGGATTCATTTAGCTGATCAACGCAATCTAATGGCATTGGAGACATACTTAAAGGAAATCCAAAATTAATCATACTCTGAGAATCATTAACTTGGAAATTTGTATGATGATCATGTTTCGTACTTTTAACTTTAAACTCAATCTCTTTAGCTACAGATAGCAGCAATATTGGATTGAGTTTCAATTCTCCAACCATCTCTTCAGCAACTTTCTCAGGAGTATCACTTTCTAAATTGTATGGAAAAGATACCTGCCTAGCTTCCCCATTATCGTTTATAATCAAAGATATATCAATAAAAGAGACTGATGAACTTACTGAACTCATATTTGATTTTGGTGAATGAACCACAGAAAGTGCATGATGGATTTTTTCATCATCTTCATCTATACATAAAAATTTGTCGTTAAGAAGTTCTTCAGCTGTAGGTCTCTGTTCATATGGAAGTAAGCATTTATGTATAAATTCAGCAACATTAGGATCACTGATTTGATAAATAGCTGCAGGTAATTCCCCAGACATAACTTTCTTATATATCATAGACTGGCTTGAGCATTCTGAATAAGGGGATTTCAATGTACACATTTCAATCACACACATTCCAAATGCATAAATATCAATTTTTGTATCATAACTCCCTTTATACACTTCAGGGGCCATATATTCTGGAGTACCCAAAACTGAAGTTTGCATTTTATCCTGCATCAAAGTTGATAAGCCAAAATCGCCAATTTTTACATCACCAGTATTTGACATAATAAGTATATTTTCGCATTTTAAATCTCTATGAATAATTGGATAAGGTTTCTGTAAATGAAGATAGTTTAATCCAGCCAATATCCCTTTACACCATAATTTTATAACCCTAAGTCTTGGGTTTTTAATTTTTTTCAAGTATTGTTTTAAAGATCCTCCAGTGACAATTTCTGTAATAATAACTAGTTCTTCTTTTATAGGATTAGTCCATGCTGATATAAAGCTCACTATATTCGGGTGTTTAAGTTTTCGATTAAGCTTGAGTTCTTCTGATATATGGGTTCGATCATGATCTGGCATGTTTTTTAAATTGATGCTGTTCCAGGCTATTTCACAACCTTGATCATTGTCGAAACCTCGGTAGACTACTTTGAAAGCCCCACAGCCCAACTCGTCGTTAAACTTTGTAGGAATTACCCTGTAGAATCGCCCTTTAGGAGAAACTTCAGCGATTTCTGACTTTTGATCGGCAGTTGTTGGATAATGGGATATTGTTAACAACTCATCTTCGCTCTATATAGACTTTACGCTTGGATCCATTGTTATATGATTATTGTTTATTTGGAGCTTAGTTTCTGATCATGAATTGATATAAAATTAATATGTTTAGATGGGAAAATTAGGTTTTATGGGTTGATTATTAGTGGGTTTATAAGAAAAGTTTTTAAAGTTTTGAGGATGAGATTTTGTTGATGTGTTTTTGACGTTTGAGATTATATTATCAGATTTTTATGATTAAGAATGGTTTATATTGTGGGATAAGTTTTAGAGATGTTACATATGATTAACAAATGCTAAGCATAAGTTTATAATAATTCTTTTAATATCATAATCATAATAGTATTTTGATTATAATTACTATTTAATATTCAACATTTTTAGCATATACTAGCAATATTTATATAATAGTTTTTTTATAATTTCTTATCAGCTTAATGAAATTATACCTGCCTAAATTTACTTTATTTAATACAAGATTAAAGCTTATTATTAGCATTATAAACCATATTACAAAAGCCTCATCATTTATAAGTATAATTGCATTTTGTTCTTACTTTATTTCCTCAACATAAATTTGTTTCATTCATAATAAATNATTGATATGCATAAACAATAATTCCCATATTTCTAAAATTATACAAAAGCCTCATCATTTATAAGTATAATTGCATTTTGTTCTTACTTTATTTCCTCAACATAANCATATTACAAAAGCCTCATCATTTATAAGTATAATTGCATTTTGTTCTTACTTTATTTCCTCAACATAAATTTGTTTCATTCATAATAAATGGTTGATTTTTTCCAAGAAGGTCCAAGACTAGGCAATCAATATCTAGAAGATTCAGCACTTAGATCTTACCTTAAAGTTTTCATGGGAACTGATTTATCATCTCATGAGGCTGATTTTAAAAGATTTGGCTTAAGAGTTGTAGATGAATTGATACCCCATCATCGAATGTGTGAGCGTTATCCACCAGAATTCGAAGAATACTCAGCATGGGGCGAGAGAATAAATAAAATCCACACTCATCCTTCTTGGACTTACATGCACCGCGTATCAAGTCAAGAAAACCTGATCGGCTTAGGCTATTCTGATCTAAAAAACCCAAGACTAGTCCAATTTACAAAACTTTATCTATTCAACCCATCTTCAGGTCTTTATATGTGTCCATTAGCAATGACAGATGGGGCAGCTTATCTTATAAAGCATTTTCTAAACAAAAACCAAGAAACTGATGAAGTTTTTAGAAGACTTACATCAAATAACCCTGATGATTTTTGGACAAGTGGCCAGTGGATGACTGAAAAACATGGGGGTTCTGATGTTTCAAGTGCTACAAAAACTATTGCTATACATATTTCTGGTGACGAATACAAGTTATATGGTTACAAATGGTTTACATCAGCTACAACAGCTGATGTTACATTTACTTTAGCTAGGGTTGATGGAAAAGTGTCTCTTTTTCTAGTAAAAATCCCTGAAAACTTAACGAAACTCAAAGTTGTAAGGCTTAAAGATAAAATGGGCACTAGGCAACTTCCTACTTCTGAAATTATATTGGAAGGATGTGTAGGGAAGCTTGTGTCCCCAGTAGGGCAAGGAGTTAAATTTATATCGAATCTGATGAATATTACTAGACTTTATAATACACTTAGTGCAGTTAGTTCTATGAGAAGAGCTACTGCTATTGCTAGAGATTATTCATTTAGAAGGAATGCTTTTGGTAAGAGCATTATTGAACACCCTTTGCATAGTATGACTCTGTTTTTAATGGAAATAAAAACTAGAGGCTGTTTGTTATTAGCTTTATATGCTGGCTCACTTTTAGAGAAAGTAGAACGCAAAACATCAACTGATTGGGAGTCTTTAACCTTAAGAATTCTCACACCAATTGCCAAATTATACACTGGCAAGTTAAGTTCTGAAGTAGTAAAAGAAGGTATGGAATGTTTGGGTGGTGTAGGGTATATGGAGAACTCAGGTTTCCCTAATCTCCTCCGAGACACTGAAGTTTACTCAATATGGGAAGGAACAACAAACATCTTAAGCTTAGACATGATAAGAGTAATCCAAAAATCTCAAGACTTTTCCTTAACCTTCCTCAAAACTGCACTTCAAACCTTATCATCTGATATCACTTTACAAAAAAGAATCGAAAACGTTTCAAGTCTCCTAACAAATCAGCATCTTCATAGAAAACTAGCATTTGAACTTGGACATATCATAATATCTGGACTTTTCGATATGGTCTCTAAAAAAACATTATCAAAAATTGATGAGCAAGGTGGAAAATACTGGAAAAAAGTTTTTAATGAAGATTTCACAAGTCCACCTTTGCCTTTAATAAAAGAACTTGCTGAAAATTACTATGAAAACCATCCAACTGGATATGGAGATTACAACCCTGATCGTAGTCCTCGTTATAAACTTTAATAATTATCATAATTAGCTAATATCAAACTTGGATTTAGGCAAATTAGTAAAAGACCTAAATGTCATCTGCCTCATAAAGTTCCTTTTCCTATTTTTTTTATATCGAAGTTTACGTAAATATTTCCTAATCGTCTCAACCTCAAACCTTTTCAACTCATCTGGAGCTAGCATCTCAGTATTAGTCATCATCAAAGCATAAGGATCTTGATATATCGGGTTAGAATTTGTAGTATTAATATTATTAAGCACATAAAACCTATTTTTTAACATTCTAGACTCAAGGTTTTTAATATCAATATCATCTTCAATATACTCTTTATCATCTTGTTTTATTACATTTATAGCTTCTTCATTCACATTGTTAAAATTAACTTGAGAACTAAATAAGAATTTTTTCATATTCCGAGCATTACACCAATTCATTAAATACAACTCACTGGCTATATCTTTATCATTATCCCCAATAAAAAATCCTTCACTTAAATATGAAATTTCCTCAAGATCTTTTATGATTTCTTTATTAGGCTCATATTCTGAACCTGCACTTCTAAAAGATTTTCTTGACCTTATAGGGGATTTTAAATTCATTTCATATTGAATATTCCGCAAATTCCTAGACCTAGTTTCTTTGTATATCAAATTTTTATTATCTTCACCATCAGAATAGACTTTATCAGGGCTTTCATCACTTGATTCACTGGCTACACAGCTTTTAAAAACTTTCATTCTTTTGTTGATGATTTTCGACATCCCTTGCTCAATGACAGAAATCCTTTTTGTGTTTTTATTATCTTTTGCATATGTGATTAAGTCTTTTTTAACCCCATCGCTAAATATACTTTTTTTGATATTCTCAGCTACAGAGATCATATTATCTTTGATTTCCTCACCTTTTTTTTTGTTTAAGGGTTTGAGGACTAGTTCTAATTCAATTTTCATAATTTTTTTTATGTTTTTATCTGCTTGGCTGAAATTTTGTGAGTTTCGGTTGCTTGATGAAATTGGTAATAAATTATTTGGGTCTAAGGCTTGCATATTAGATATATTAACAAGATCTTCTTCTAAAGTTAGAAGTAAAACATGAAGTTTATTTAGAAATGATGTTGAATAATTGTTTATAAATCGATCAACTGCTGAATGAGGTTCGAAAATAAATGAAGCATCTTTGGATTTCATAAATTGAAGTGGTTTACCAAGTGTTGTACTGGTCCTTCTGAACTTTTTTCTTTTGTTTTTTATGTTGGCTGAAAGGAGATCAGCTTCGTTTAATAGGGTGCTTGTCCTTTTCATACGAGATTTTTTGCTTTTATCTCCAGGTGGGATTATGTTTATTTTAGGTTTCGCTTTAGAGTCAGGGTCTTTTATTGTCATCATTCGATTTGGTCCAGCTTTAACTGTCCCTTTTCTTTGAAACCCTTCAGAGTTTTTCCCAGCAATTGTCCCAAGTCTAGCAATTTTCCCTTGAGTGTTTTTTCTTGGTCTCTTTTTGTATTTTTCATCAGAATCGCTATGTTCTTCTGAACTTTCATTACTGGATTCTTGAGACTTTTCTGAGTTTTGATCCTCTTCTTGTATGTTTTTCCTTTCAATTATTGTCACATGCTTAATTTGAGACCGTTCTTGTGTTGTTCTTCTTGCTGTGCGTTTTTCTATAGAGTTTTTATTTTTATCAACATCTTCAGCTTGAGGATTTTTTGTTGGAGAGTCTTCTGTTTTTTTTTGCCCTTCATTATAAGATTTTAATGAGTTTGTTTTTAGTCCAAGTATTCTTGTTGATTTTTTCGAAGCATTTTTTCTATTTAGAGATGTTGTATCTATTTCAGAATCATTTCTAAAACCTTCTTCTTCGATTGGTTCTAGTTCTTCTGCTAAGCAATCTTCGGTTTGGATATTGAATTTGTTTGGCTCCTCTTTTTGCTTTACTATGTTGATAGCTTTTTCTGTGAGGGATTTAAAAGACATTTCAGCACTTTTGTATTTTTTTAGGATAATTCTTTGTGATTTTCCTTGGTTTTGAATGTTGTTTGTATCTTTAGTTTTTTGTTGATAGTTTTCTAGGGTTGCAGTTGTAGTTTTTTGTTGTGAATCATCAGATTCAGTTGTGTAAAATGGTTTATTTTGATATTTTTCTATAAAATCACGGAGATTTTGCGAGGATGGTTTGGTTTTATCTTTAGAAATTTCTGATTCTGAGGGTTTTTCTGTTGGTATTGAGGAAATAGTAGGGGTGTATAGGTTTTTTGAGTTATTTTCAGGAGTTTTAGGTTTAGTTATGGAGTTTATGTTGAGATTAGAAGTTCTGCGAGATGATTTCAGGTAGTTGTGCGGTGTTTTTGGTTTTTCTGTGGATATGGCTGTTGGAGTTTTGGAGTTTGTATGATGGGGGATGAATTTCTGCAGCACTTTTTGGGAATTTTGGAGGAGTTTGCTTGAAAACTTTATCTGGTTTTCATAAATTATCTGAGAAGTTATAGGGTTGCTTTGAAGGTTTGATTTTTTGTCTTCATTTAGCTCTACTTTTGTAGCAATTTCTGGAAACTCTGTAGACTTATTTTCGCATTTTGAGGTTTCTAAGCTTTTCTCAATCATAGTTCTAACCATTTCATCACTTAAAGCATCTTCATCTAATATATTTTCTGTATTTGAACAGCTATTACACTTTGCATGCTGACCAGAAATGCCTAAGCTTGATTCCATCTTCCTTGCTTCATAAATTTGTTTCGGTGAATTCAAATCTAGCCAGCTTCCAGATGATTTTGTGCTTAGACTAAAGTGATTTTTATGTAACCTTAGCGTATTTTGCTGACTTGAAGGGTAAATAATCCCAGGGCCATATACCTCGGTTATACTGATTTTGGGTTTTGTCATTAACACCCTATGTCCACCAAGTAAACTTCCAGAATAGGATGGAGAAATAAGAGGTAATGAGTTTTTATCAGGTTTGTAATGAGGATATTTTGGGGATCTATGAAGTTCTGCTAGGGATTTTACTTTGTAAGGTTTGAGAATTTGCAGAGCTTTGCTGACTTCTGAGGAATTGCCAGATCCCTCTCGCCAGCCAGTGATTTCTTCATGGGATTTTATGTTGTATGACTTTCGGTATGGTTTTAGTAAGTTGTCTTTGTGCATATTATTAATAGCTAATATGATTTAGTTTGGAAGTACAATGCTATAATATGGATGTTTTATTTGTGAGATTATAAAAATGGGCTTAAGGATTGATTTAAAATAATCAAATTGATTTTTTTTCAGTTAAAAATATCATTCTAGAGATAGACAAATAGATTTTTTTTTCAGTTAAATATAGTATTCTAGAGGCAGACGAAAACATTTTTTTTATGTTATTGGTTATAGTCATTAGAATTAGGTTGACAAATTCAAACTTTTAAACTATTCTGAATATTAACTACAATAAAAAACTAATCCTTGCCTTTAATTTTAATTTCCCACCAAAAAATCTCTAAATTCCAGCATTTTTCAACTCTTATTCAATCATCCGCAATTCTCCTCAAATCTTTTATTTTTATACTTCTTTGATAAAATATTAATTTCCCTACTTTTGACCTTTAAAATCCTTTAGTAAAAAAAAAATTATAAAAAAGTTTGTATACAGCATATTTCTATTAAGCTCTGAATACGAAAATAAATAGGAAATAGAAATGGCAAGCTTACCATATCTTGATCCAAACGCGGCGTTCACCAAAGATTCAGTTCTAGTCCTTGACACATTAGTTTCTGCAATGAACAGTTCTAATCCTAGCGAAAGGAACTACTCAGTCCAAGCACTAAAAGATATCAAAGAGCATCACAATCTGTGGATCCATGTTGACACCATTATAGAAAACGCGAAAAACCCAGACACTAAGTTTTTTGCCCTTTCTATACTAGAACACGTGATTTCCACTGCTTGGAATGCAGTGCCTGTGGACCAGAAAACAGGGATCAAAAATTATATAGTAAGACTAGTAATTGACAACACTTCCACCCAAGCTTCCTCCCATTTCCTAAACAAACTAAACATGGTTCTTGTCCAAATCGTAAAGCGCGAGTGGACAACAACCTGGAGAACCTTCATCCCAGAAATCTGTAGCGCGTCCAAAAGCAGCCAGCCCTTATGCGAAAACACAATGAACCTTCTCAAACTCCTAAGCGAGGAAATCTTTTCAGAATCCAACAACATGAACTCTAACCAAAAAAAGCAACTAAAAACCACAATGAACGAAGAATTCAGTAATATCTACGAACTCTGTGACTGGGTATTAAAAACCGCAATCAAGCATCCTGGCGCAGTACAAATTTCTTTAATAAAAGCATGCTTATCAACATTAGCCGCATTTCTTGAATGGGTTCCTCCAGTTCATATTTACTCAGGAGATTTTTTAAAATTCATGATGGACAATTATCTTGATAACATGCAATTCCGAACCTTAACTTTAGAATGTTTAACTGAAGTTGCAGGTATAACAATGGATGTTTTACCAACTGACCAACATTTTGGCATGTATAGCACAGCAGTTTTAAGCCTTATAGTCAGTTCAGTAAGTAAACTTTCAATGCATTATCCTCCAAAAAATACAGATTTCGCTCAACTTCATGCTTCATATGATTCAACCAGTCAACATGTACTTAAAAATTTCTCTCAACATTTAGCTTTGTTTTTTTTAGCATATACACAAAACCACTTGTCGCTTATAGAAAAAGTTATCCAATCAAACTCACTTTCTGATACTGAGCAGCAGATAATAATTCAAGCTTTGGCTGGTTTGTTTTCTTATATGATATCTTTGACGAGTTATCCAGAAGATGAGATTTTCAAAATTTGTTGCGACTTTTGGCATAATTTGGCTAAACATTTATATGAGCAGAAAGGCTTGGATTGGCTTGGGAATAAACTTTGGAACGCGATTTATAGAGAAGCGATTAATGAGGCTAAGGATTTGCTTATACCAAAAATGGCTAAGCCTACAGAAGTTTTAGTTTCAGTAGATGAGTATGGAAATACAATTAGAGAAACTGTTCAAGATACTGAGACTGTAGCTTTATATGAGCTTATGAGAGAAACACTTATTTACTTAACAAATATTGATCCTGAAGAAACTGAACTTATTATTATGAAGAAAATGGCTAAACAGATGGATGGAAGCGAATGGTCGTGGACTAAAGTTTCTAGTCTAGCTTATGCTATTGGGTCTATAGCTGGAGCTATGAATGAAAATCATGAGAAACGCTTCTTGATACATGTTATAAAAGACCTTCTGACCTTATGTGAAGGTAAAAGAGGAAAGGAAAACAAAGCAGTTGTGGCTACGAATATTATGTATGTAGTCATGCAATACCCTAGGTTTTTGCTTAACCATTGGAATTTTTTGAAAACTGTAGTCAAAAAGCTTTTTGAATTCATGCATGAAGGGCATCCTGGGATCAAAGATATGAGCGTTGATACTTTTTTACGTATTGCTCAGAACTGTGGGGCTGAGTTTATTCGTATACATGAGAGTGAGGACCAGCGTGAGCCGTTTATTTTTGAAATAATCCGAAACTTGTCATCAACAATATCTGATCTAGAAAACCATCAAAAACTAGTCTTCTACCAATGTTTAGGGCAGATATTAAGTAATCTATGCTCAGAACAAGAGCTTAATTATCATATAACTGGAGCATTAAAGCTTGTTCAAGACCAATGGGAAAAAACTTTAGCTCATATAAGTACTAATCTCCAAGCAATGCAAGACTTGGAAGTTTCACGTTCACTTGCCTTTTGTATAAAAGCTAATGAAAGCTTTTGTCAGACCCTAGGGCATTTTTACTATATACAACTAAACCGCATTTTCAATAGTTTGATGCAGGTCTACACAACTTATAGCCAATATATAACGACTCAAATAGCAACAAATGGGCCTGTAATATTAAATCATGCATATATAGTAAATGCTCGAGCAGTCAAAAAACGCATATTAAATCTCTTATGTTGTTATACAAAAGCATGTAAAATGGGTCAGATTATTATAGAAAACTATCTACAAGTTATATTAAATGTCGTCCTTGGGGATTTTGTCAGTAACTCAATTGAGCTAAGGGAAGCTGAAGTTATAACACTAACTGCAGATCTCACAAACCAGCTAGAAAAAGGAATTTTGCCTTATATGGAAATAATCCTTGGCTTATTTTTAGACAGTGTCCTTAACATGCTCGTTCAAGACTTTACAACTTTCCCTGAACACCGACACAGTTTCTTTGAAATGCTCAAAGCTGTAACTGCCCATTGCTTCCAAGCCCTTCTACAAATGCCTTTAGAAAGGTTCAAAATTGCTATAGACACTGTGCTTTGGGCAAGTAAACATAATAGCACTTCACATGCTGAGCTTGGTTTATTAACTTTAAAGCAAATTCTCGACAATTTATTAGCAGTTGAGACTGCAGGGTACTTTTATCAGCATTTTTATATGTATATCCTTACAGAAATCTTAGCAATATCAACAGATAGTTCACATTTACCTAATTTTAAACATCATACTTTCATTCTTGGGCATTTGTTTTGCCTTGTTGAAACTGGGCTTATACAAGTTCCTTTAGCTGATGGGATTAGTAACCCTGAAGGGAATAAAGCATTTGTTATAAGCCAGTTGACTGGGATTTTGACTACAAATTTTACTAATATGAATGCTGTGCAAATTGAAGCTTTTGTCTTGGCGCTATTTAATAGGTGTCAGGATCATGGGGAATTTAAGAGCACACTTAGAGACTTTTTGGTGACAAGTAAGGAGATTGCGGTTGACAACCCTGCGTTTTATGCTGATGATAGAGATAAGGAACTTGCTGAAGCGACAAGGAAGAAGAGTTTAGTCCCTGGGTTATTACCTGGTAGTCATTATTAACTAGATTGATTTTAATGTTTTTTATGTGATTTTAAGGTAAAAATCAATTTTAATAGAGGCTAGCTAGTCTGCTTAACTCTATACATCAGATTGAAATAAGTCTCGTCATCTGGGTAAGTATATGATTTGATAAAATTCGGTTGGCATATGCTTAGGAGATTGGGCATTATCCCTTCAACCTTGCTTCTCAGATCTTTCCCGTTATGCTCATTAGCTGCTCTTACTATAGCTTCTAAGAATTCAACAAATGCCATCTCCAAATGCCTATTTTTATTAAGATAGTCACTCTGAGTCATCATTGCCCTACTATAGCAAATATCAACTTCTCTAACAGTAAAATTTTCATTTATCAACTTAGCATCAATACACAAACTTCTAAATTCACTAAGACTCATAGATAAAACTTTACCTGGCATTATCTCTTTTGCACTATATTTCTTATAAACATGATCGAGTAATGGCTTATAAGCTTTAAGCAAATAGTCTATATTCTCAGTCATATATTCTTCTAATCTCCAAGTATTTGTATTGTATTTACTTAGAAATTTTTCTACATTATCAGCGAATAATTTCATTACTGCTTCGACTATGTTTGTTGTAATTTTGTTTCTTATTAATTTATCATTAGCAATTCTTATCATGATTTCTAAGAACTCATATCGACAAAGCCCATTTCCTGAGTTGTTTGTTTGGGTTTTATCTTTGCTTGAATTCGCTGCGCTCCAATTGATCCCTACATCGCTTAGGGTAAATAAATTGTCGATAACTTTAGATTGGTTTAAAAAGTCATTTAGGGAATTAGAACCTATTGCAAAAACTTCACTTCCAGATAAGGCGGAGAGGGTTTTATATGCTTCTAATAAAAGGTCGTATTTTGTACGGACAAAAGATTTGAGTTCTTCTCTTGAAGTGTCTTCTTTGATAAAGTTAGAAAGTTTAGAGTTTAACCAGTCGAACTCGAAGCATTCAGTTTTGAATTCAATAGTGTCGAGGATGTATTCGGAAAAGATACTGATTGGGATGCTCCAAGGTATTTTCTCATATTCTAAAGAAGAAGGGCTTTCTAAATTTACGCGAGCTCGGCTGTCAAAAAGATCTTTTGAATTGTATTCTTGGCCAATAGCTTTAATAGAGTTTACTATACTTATTTCTTTATAAGGACCAGATGGTGGTATTGGGTTCTCAAGACGACTTGTTGGAAATGATTTGCTAGTAAAGCAAGCCATATGATTTGAAAAATAAAACATAATCTGTCCAGGTGGGACTACTCTGGTCACACTAATAACACCATTGCTCTCTTTTTTCAAAGGTGTTGCTGACCATTTGTCACAGCTTAAATGTATGCTTTTAGGCTCATAGTTACTATCCCCAGAAGTCCATAAAAAAGTTGTTTCAACCCATTTTTCACATATCCAGCAGTTTATTTTAATATGATGTTTTTTTGAATACTTAGACTTGTCTAGAATCCTATTGAAAAAATGCCCTTGCTGCATTGTTCCTTGAGTTATTTCAGAAGGATGCAAAAACCCTCTGGCATCAATAAACCCTTCATTTCCAATCATATGAAGACCAAGTATGTTGTGGTTATTTTTTATGAGCTCAGCAAATACTTCGCATTCGTGAGATGTGATGTTGTTATAAGATAAATCTACATGTAAAAGCAGAGAATTGATTTTAAAGCATTTTCCCATAGTTTTAACTGTATCCATACTATTATCTCTTCCTAGACTATTCCATGAGATATCAAGAGCTTTGAGACTATCATTTTGACTTAGGCCTTCAAAGAACTCTATTGCCCCTTCAGATCGGATATTATTCCAGTGGAGGTCTAGGTTTCTTATTGTAGAGTTGTAACGAAGCATTTCTTTAAGAGCTGTACAAGCTATAAAACCTAAGTTGTTTTTTGCTAGGTTTAGACTATGTAAAACTTTGTTGTCGGCTAAGACCCGACATAAATCAAGGATTGCCCTTTCACCGATTGAAATGTTTTCTAGTTCCAAAGTGCGCAAACGCGTTTCATTGTTACTAACAATTTGGATAACTTTTTCAATAGTCACCCTTCCAAGCTTGTTTTCTGAAATATTGATAGTTTTCACTTTTTTCGAATGGACCCCTGAGAGAATTTTCGCACAGCCTCCATCAGTTAACCGATTGGCCTTAAGATTTAAATTTGTTATTTCCTTGTACTGTTTAACACCTTTAGAAAAAGCTTCAGCAAAAGTATCTCCCATACTGTACATATGTATGTCTATAAAGGCGTTTGGTCCTTTTCTTCTAATAATTCCAAAAGGTTGAGGCCTCATATGAATTTTTTCGATTTCTCCCAAATAGGCTGCATGTGGGGTATCCTCAAGTTTTTCTAGTTTATTTCTCTCTGATATAAGTGATAAGTTTAAATATGTGTCTAAAAACTCTAATTTCGCCTCATTTCCAACTATAACACTGTTTTCTAAACTTGCTGGTCGTTTGCTTTGAGAGGATACTAAGATATTTGAAACTCGTGTACGTGATTGAACTTCTGACATATCAGAAGTGTACATTGACTTACTCATTGCCTCTAAGGTTGGCTTTTTATTACGACCTTTCAAACTTGGCAGTTTAATAGAGAGCTTCATTATTTAATATTATGATTGTTTTTCCAGTTTATGATTAGATAAAATTAGTATAAAGTTTAAAATAATTATGAAAAATAAATAAACCTTAGTTCAAGTTCCAAGCAGATTGTTTTATGAAATGTTGTGTATAGTCTATGAATTAAAATGTTTTAGGTAAAATTGAATATATTAAAGAAGATTTGCAAAGGAATATTATTAAATGATTTTGGTGTTTAAATATAATGTAAAATATATATTTTGTTAAATGATGTAATTAAAGTAGGGGATTATATATTTTGTTGAAGATATGGACTATGCTAAGAATATTATTAATTAATTAAGGATGAAATCTATCTCTGTTATTAGTATTAGGGTAACATGACTTAAGCCTTGTCTGATCTAGATTTTTTAGTCCTAAGATCTCTTTCTTTAGGCAGATTCGGTATATTAAAGCACTCGCTGTTGCGGTTATGTGACTATTTAAGGATGAAACTAGTTTATAATAATGCTAATGCGATATATAAAAAAAATTGGGAAATTATAACTAGAATAAAATAGCTATATATGAAATATTAAAGATGTGCAAATAATAAGTAATATAAATTTATAATTAAGTTGGAATANGCGGTTATGTGACTATTTAAGGATGAAACTAGTATATAATAATGCTAATGCGATATATAAAAAAATTGGGAAATTATAACTAGAATAAAATAGTTATATATGAAATATTAAAGATGTGCAAATAATAAGTAATATAAATTTATAATTAAGTTGGAATACAGAACTAAATTTTAAGTGGTGCATCAAAATAAATCAAGATTATAAAAATCATGTTATTTACTATGAATTACTATCACTAATAAGCATTTAAAATAATTTACGTAAACGAATTTTATTTAAATCTATTAATTTCAGCATTACCAATATTTTTAATATTGTTACTAGAAAGCCTAATGACCATTTCATACTTATTTATTTTTTTTTAATCAAAATTAAGATTTTCTGATTATATAATTCTACTAAGCCAACTTTATAAATTATTAATAATAAATCCTTACTTTGAAATATAACTCTTATTGAATTTAAAATTCTTATAAAATTTAACTACTGAATTCAATTCAAAATAAATCTAATTTTTTTTTCTCTCAATCTTCCAATAACAATAAAGAATATCTTTATTTTTCATAGCGCTTACCCACCCCAACCCCAGCATTAATCCCAAAATTCCCACAAATCCTACTTTCATTTTCTAAATATCAAACTCGTTAAAATAAAATTTTCTAATTAAATGGAATTTCCAGGGCAGTCCCTTAGCGACTTCACAATTGAAAAAGAGCTGGGCCATGGGAGTTTCGGAATGATATACCGAGTGAAAAGCCTAAAAACAGGTGGGGTCTACGTAATTAAGAAAATCAACATCGACCATCTCTCACAAAAAAGCCAAAAAGAAGTCATTCACGAAGCTCAAATCCTCAAAAAGCTTGACCATCCGAACATCGTCAAGTATTTCTGTTCTTTTATGGATGGTAAAAGCCTCTGTATCGTTATGGAATACATCAACGGCGGAGACCTCCACAAACTCATCCGTCTATATCAAGACAAAAAAACGTTCCTCCCAGAACCTGAAATATGGAAAATGGCCTTTGAACTCTCAACAGCAATACAATATCTCCATAGTAAAAACATTATACATCGGGACATAAAAACTTTAAACATACTTATAACTAAAGATCATACAATAAAACTTGCTGATCTTGGCGCTTCAAAAATAGTTACAGCACCAATGCAAGTGACTAGAATAGGAACACCATTATATTTAGCCCCAGAACTAGTCAAACATAAACCATATGATTATAAAGTTGATATATGGGCTTTAGGATGTGTTTTATATAGTCTTGCTAAGCTTCAACCACCATTTCAAGCAGAGAATCTTATAACTTTAGGTATGCAGATTGTATCAAAAAATCCTGAACCTCTACCTTCGATATATTCAGAACATCTAACTGAGTTTGTATTGAAAATGTTATCAAAACAACCTATTGATAGGCCTGGGATATCTGGGGTTATGTCATTGATTGGAAAATTTAAGGATTTGAAAGAAGTTCAGTATACTACTGAGTGCATGAGTACTGAACAGACAGTTATGAGAAATTCTTTAATTGTGGAAGATGAAAATGTGAGATTTTTTAAATATAAGAACTGTATGGATAAGGTTTTAGTTGATGATGAGCCGAAAATTCCTGAGTTTAAAAGTATTGTAAAAGTGGCTGAAGAGATTGTTGATGAAGAAAAGTCGTATAAGGCTGGAGATAGGCCCAGTACAGCTTATAGGAGTAGGGTTGTGTTTAGGATGCCGCAGAAAGCTAGACCACAGTCAGCTGTGAATAAGAAAAACCCGCTTTACAACCCTAGGGAAATTAAGACCTTGCGTATTCCTCCACCGTGTGTGAAACTTGATTATTTTATACAGAAAACTGCAAAAAGGCATATTACTATTAGTGATTTGTATTCATAATTAGATTGATAAATTAAGATGCTTGTATGAATTTAGTGGTGGATATAATAACTATTATGGGATTTTTAAATGGAAAAAGGAGGGTTTTTTATGATTTGTAGATGGATTTGATTTTGGATAAGTAGTTGTTATTTTATGATAAGGGATTATTTAGGGCGATTTTGTATTTGATTATAAGATAGCATTGGTGAGATTATTTAAAGATTTTTTATAAGAATTGAAGTTGAATTTCTTGTATAGATTTGATTTTATTAGATTGGATATATAATTATTTTTGATATACTAAGTTTTAATATATAATGTGCTGAATTTAAATTGATTGTGCTTGGATAAGATTATAGGATTGAATTTTAATAGGTATTTACATTTATGGATTAGATGTTATGTTTGCTGTTAATTAAGCATGCTGCTACTTGAGCTGCAATTAATAGAGAAATATATCTTGAGGGAGTTTACAATATTCTTCTAAATAAAATCAGGAAAGCTGAAGATTTATATTAGATATATAAAATTTTTAAAGCTTTATCACATATTCGGGCATATTTATTATTATGCCTATCAAAATCTTATAATAAAATTTTTTTTAGCTTATAAAGTCAATGCTTGTACTGCAATTCTTAATCAAAAACACTTAAAGTATTTTTTTACAATGTTTCTTATTAAAAATCGGTAGAAGTAATAATTTTCGCCTTTTTGTCAGAAAATTTATACATCTGTTTAAGCCAAATATTTGAAAGTATAAAATACTTGGGATATTTTCGAAAAAGTCTCATTCCAAAATATCATATGTATGATTTTCTTGCTATACGTTAAGTTGCATCATCATTATATAAAGTTTTATCATTGATATCAGATTTTTTTAAAACTGCTTACAGATTCAAAATTTGCAAATTTATAAGATAGAACTATCAGTCAGGTCTAATGCTTATTAATATTAAGATTATCTCATATAAAAAATTACCCTAATAAGTGTTTTAAACTAAAGTAGATGACAAATTTAAAATAGCCTGATAGTATAATTTTGTTTTCAAAAAAAATTTATAAGGCTAAATACGACTAGAATTACCATTCATAATAATGGGAAATCTTTGTCCAGGCTAAATACGACTAGAATTACCATTCATAATAATGGGAAATCTTTGTGCAGGAAGCGTTCAAAATAAATTAGCAGAATCTCCTCTGTCTCCTAGACCTCATCACCAAAAAGTAAAATCAAAAGAAGACTTAAAATTCAGTGCCTCAATGTTTGTCTTAGAAAATCGCCAAGGTTTTTCATCTGTCTACTCTTTGCATGAAAAGCCTTTAGGTTCAGGAGCATATGGAGAAGTTTGGTTATGCAATCATAAACTCACTCAAGAACTTCGAGCTGTGAAAATTCTATTAAAAGTAGGGATGAGCCAGCAAGAAATAGATAACAGAGAAGTTTTTATTGAAGTTGAAATTCTTAAATCTTTAGACCATCCAAATATTTTAAAAGTTTATGAGTACTTTGAAGATGAGGGAAAATATTATATTGTCATGGAATTCTGTAGACATGGTGATCTTTTTGACAGACTTCAAAAAGTTAAAAAATTCTCAGAACCTACGGCTGCAAAAATAATTAAACAAATATTTTCAGCTTTAAATTACCTGCATGGTCAGAAAATAATCCATCGAGATATAAAATTGGAAAACGTACTTGTCTCTGAGCTTGAAGAAAATGGAGAAATGAAAGTGAAACTTATAGATTTCAATATAGCAACAGTAAAAAAGGATCAAATGGAAACCCAGGGTACAACTGACTACATGGCCCCTGAAGTTTTCAAAGGGAAATACGATGAAAAATGTGATATCTGGGGCTGTGGGGTCATACTATACGCTCTATTAGTAGGAGGGATGCCTTTCAATGGATCAACCGATGAGGAGATTGAAAAAAATATAATTAAATCGAAAGTTGAACTCACAAAAGGCATCTGGTTGGGTAAATCAAAAGAATGCAAAGAATTCCTCAGTATGATATTAGAAAAAAACCCTAAATATCGAATAAATGCCACCCAAGCTCTAAGTCATCCTTGGATTTTAAAGCATACAGATATATATCTTGATCAAAAAACCTACAAAAATACTATAATCAGAATGAGAACAATAGGTAAAGTCAATAAACTAAAAGAAGCTTTTACAACTTTTATGGTATCCCAACTTGAAGGCCATAGCTCAACAAAAATGCTTCAAGAAGTTTTCCATAAAATTGATAGAAATGGTGATGGGAGAATCTCACATGAAGAACTTTTACAAGAACTTTTAAATGAAATGCCTTCTGAAGATGCTGAAGAAGAAACTCTAAAAGTTATGAAAGCAACTGATGTTGATGGGAATGGGACTATTGATTATAGTGAATTTTTAAGAGTAAGTTTGCAACAAGAGCATTTGCTATCAAAAGAGAATATTAGAAAAACATTTGCTTATTTTGATAAAGATGAGTCAGGAACTTTGGAAAGAGAAGAGTTGATTTCTTGGTTATGCTTGGGTGGATTACCTGAGGATATTGTCAATGATTTGATTAATGATGCTGATGCTAATGGAGATGGGTCGATAAGTTTGGAAGAATTTGAAAATTTGTTGTTTGATAAATTTGACCTTCAGGATGAAGATGAAGAAGTTGAGTTATAGATTAAGAATTAATTAGAGTAGAGATTATTTGGATTTGAGATTTTTAACTGCCTTGATTAGACAGGAATTTTTGAGATATAACTCGTGATGGCATAGCAGATTCTTCAAATCCAGCACTTTCTTCTCTTATAGTAAATAGTTGAACTTGTGGGTTATCATCTAGGACACTGTTAGTTTCTTTCTTAATATCATTGTTTTGTTCAAAAACATTGATGTTGTAATTCACTACTTTCTTTGAACTTATGCACCCCATGTTTTATTTATATTTATCAACATCAAAACTTGATTCAGATTCCCGATCAGTTGTGCCTTTATTAATCAATGCCATATGATGATAAAAAATGAATTAGCCAATTGGAATGCTTTTATTAATGATTTTGGTTTAAAAATATAATAAAAAGAGTTATAATATTTAATTATGCTTAAAAGGAATTTTAATGTATAATTTATAAAGATCAATTCTTAATTTTAGTTGACTTTTGCTAGGTAATATAAATAATAGGCTTAATTTATTCATAGAAATTCGATTAATAATTTAAATAAAATAGTCCCAAGCAAATGACAATTTTATCAAAATATAAACAATCAATAGCTTACACATTAAAAATTACAACAAAAGTATTGTAGTACTTCATTTATAAAATAAAAATTACATTAATATATCCTAAACCACATCATAAAATTACAAAATTATGCTTTAAGTATTTTTAAAACTCAAAAATAAAGTTTTTAAAAATAGGCCCATAGTTAAAAAGCCCATTTTATGTAATGCTAATTACTAAGTATTATTTAAAATTTGGTCTTAAATAGCTAAAGAATGAGTTTTCAAGTATTTGATCAACAGGGTCTTCAAACTGTTTGCAAGGAGCGTCGGGTAAATATGTGTAAAATGCAGGCACATGTTTAATGCTAGTGGATTTTCCAAGTGAAAATAATGAAAAATCTTCAGTTTTATCAAGACTGAGTTCCCCAGCTATTTCTCCAGTTACTGAAAGCCACTCAAGAAGATATCGATGATTAGCTTTAAATCCTTCAAAGGTCTTCCTAGCAGCTGAATGACTAGAAAATCTTATAATCGCCCATCGGACATTGTTATCATCATATCCGAATTCAATATGCAGAATCCTTGAGGAGTTAGAAAATAGGCTTTTAAGAGTTAGTTCGTCAGCCATCGGGCCCAGTCCTGAAACTTTTACAGCCTTATTCAAAGTATTCTTGGATGGAAGCATTTGCTTTTGCAGGTTTCTAAGGAGGTTTTCATATTTGTTGATATCACTTACAAATATATGCTTGTGATCCTTTAATAAGTCACAAGCTTCTTGAGTCTTTCCCTGCTGATGTAAAATCCCAGCTAAATCCTTAATAGCACTCTCAGGTCTTTCACCAATCTCAATGGCCTGACGATAAAAGTGCTCAGCCTTTTCCAAGTCTTTCTCAATATACTCTGCAGCTTTAGCGAAAGCATAAGGAGTTTGCTGACGAGGGATTGGAAACCCTCTTTTCATCTGCCCTGCTGTTTTCAGATATCTTTGCAGACCTGCTTGAAAAGTGAATTTCCGACCAGCCTCTGATGCCATTTATTAGTGGTAAATATGAAAGACGCCTTGATAAAAAGAAAAGTCTCAGAGGAAAACAAATCATCGGTCCTTGTCAAAGGTGAAAGGCACTTCCAATTCCCAATAATCAATGATGAAATTTTCCTCACCAACTCTATAAAAACATGTAAATACAACTGCTTGACTTTTTTGCCAAAAAATATGATAGAGCAATTTTCAAAATCAGCTAATGTGTATTTTTTGGTCATAGCCATACTACAATCAGTGCCACAAATATCTGTTACAGATGGGATTCCAAATATTTTATTACCTTTATCATTTGTTCTGACGGTAAGCGCGATAAAAGACTTACTTGAAGATGTTAAAAGAAGCAATTCAGATAAGGAAGAGAATATAAGGCCGATATTAAAAAGAGGAAATGGAAGTTGGAATAAGGTTAAGTGGTTGGAAGTGAAAGTTGGAGATGTGATTAAGGTGTTAAAAAATGAGTATTTTCCTAGCGATATGATTTTGGTTCAGTCTTCTGATCCGAAGGGCCTTGCGTATATTGAAACTAAGAATTTGGATGGAGAGACTAACTTGAAGCATAAACTAGCGATTAAAGACACGCAGAATTTTTTTAAGAAAGAACAACTTTATGACACATTTTTGGGAAGTGTTAAATGTGAAGACCCTAACAGCATGATTTATCAGTTTAATGGAGTTTTATCTTTTAAACGTGTATCGATTCCAATAAGCAACGAGCAATTTCTCCTTAGAGGCAGTTCGCTAAAAAACACTGATTGGATTGTGGGTTTGGTAGTTTATACAGGGCATCAAACCAAAATTATGTTGAATTCAGCTAGTTCTAAGAAAAAAACCTCAAGGCTTGAAGGTCAAATGAACAGTCAGATTTTCTATATATTTTTAATGCAGATTCTTCTTTGTATCGCTTGTTCTCTTTATTATTCATACTGGTATTATAATAATAGAAAAGTTACAAATATCTATTTATTATTAGCAACATCAGGGGAAAGCAGTAATCCAGTATATCAATTTGTTGTCCAATTTTTTACCTGGCTGCTGATTTTTACTAATTTTGTCCCAATATCTTTGTTAGTGACTTTGGAAATGGTTAGGTTTATGCAAGCATCGTTTATTTCTAAGGATTTGAAAGTTTATTATGAGCCTGACGATATCCCTGCTGGGGTCCAAAGCTCAAATCTTAATGAGGAACTTGGGCAAATTAATTATATTTTCTCAGACAAAACTGGGACACTGACTAGGAATGTTATGGAATTTAAAAAATTGAGTGTTATTGGGAAGAAGTTCGGCCAAAACGGTCATTTAGGACCTGATGATAAATTACCTCATGTGGATTTTGTTGACCCAGATTTTGACCCAAGTTATTATGAATACTCAGATTTTATAATACATTTAGCAGTATGTCATACTATTATTACAGAAGAAAGAGATGGAGTTATTGAATATAAAGCTAGTTCACCTGATGAGCTAGCTTTAGTTAATGCAGCAAGATTTTTTGGATATAGGTTTATAGGTAGGGATTCAAACCAGAATGCGATTTTAGATGCAAATGGGATACAAGTTTATATTGCGATACTTAATGTTATTGAGTTTACTAGCGATAGAAAGAGGATGTCGGTTGTTATAAGGCTTCCAAATGGTGTTTATAGAGTTTTATGTAAAGGTGCAGATACAATAATACTTCCAAGGCTTCAACAAGGTCCTTATATAGAATCAACATATAAACAACTAGAAGAATTTGCTTGTGAAGGACTTCGGACTTTAGTTCTTGCCCAAAGAGACCTGACTGATGAAGAGTATCATTCATGGAACGCACAATATATTGCAGCAATGAAAGATGTTACACACAGAGAAAAACGAATAGCTGAAGTTAGTGAATATATAGAAAAAGATCTTGAGCTTGTTGGGGCAACAGCAATTGAAGATAGGCTTCAAGATAAAGTTCCTGAAACCATACAGCACTTAAGAGAAGCTGGGATAAAAATTTGGGTTTTAACTGGAGATAAAATCGAAACTGCTATCAACATTGGATTTTCATGTAATCTTTTATCAAACTCAATGACTAGAATAGTCATAGAAAAAAACTCATCAAAAGAAGTTAAAGACGAGTTAGAACAAGGTCTTGTTTTATCTTCGCAGCCTGGTAGTGGGGAATATGCTTTAGTTATATCTGGTGATTCACTTTTAAGAGCAGCTAAGCCTGAACTTGCCCCTTTATTAGTAAAACTTACTGATATATGTAATGCTGTTTTATGCTGTAGGGTTAGTCCACAACAAAAAGCTGATATTGTTAGACTTGTTCGATTATCTAAACCTACGGCTATAACTTTAGCAATTGGTGATGGGGCTAATGATGTTAATATGATAACTGCAGCACATGTTGGGATTGGTATTTCTGGACTTGAAGGATCACAAGCTGTGAGGGCTTCAGATTATTCTATTGGACAGTTTTCTTTTGTTCAAAGATTGCTTTTTGTTCATGGGAGGGAATGCTATAGGAGGAATGCAACATTGATTTGCTTCAATTTTTATAAGAATGTTTTGCTTGTAATACCATTGCTGTTTTATGGAATGTTTTCAGCTTTCTCAGGACAACTTTTGTATAATATGTGGACTTATCAGCTTTTCAATATTATGTTTTGTGCTTTGCCTATTGTGGTTTATGCGATTTTTGATATTGAAATTCCATATTCGGAGCTGAACTCGAACCCTAAGTTTTATAGGTTGGGACTGTATGGGAAGTTGTTTAGCACATCGATATTTTGGTTTTGGGTGCTTGAAGCTTTTATCCAAGGATTGATAATAGTATTATTAAGTGTTTTCACAATATGCATGACTTCAAGTGATAGACAATACGGACAAATGGACAACATGTACGTGGCCTCTAAACTTATATTTGGTCTTGTTGTGTTTTTAGTAAACATAAAAGTGTTCATATTCAGCTATTCTCATTACTGGTTTTCAATATTAATATCAGCCTTAAGTACCTTAAGCTATATTGGTTTCACAGTTCTCCTAAACGATTATTTACCAATCTATCTCTGGCTAGATAACTATGATAGTAGAGGGAGTTCTCGAAAGTTACTTAAAAACCCAAATACATATTCAGCTGTAGTTATCTGTTTTTTCATAGGTTTTATGATACATCCAATCTACAATGCTGTCTTAACTATACACAATATTAGGAAAATCAGGAAAATTAGAGACTTGAATTTACCTAAGTCAAGCAGTTCATCTAGTGATAGTGAAGAGAATGTTGATGAAGTAAGTGAACCAGAAATAGATATAAACAAATGGGAAATTTTACCAGACAAGGCGAAATGGAAATCTGTTCATACAGGTTTCGCTTTTAGTGGGGAAGCTGGACATGCGCCACAAGTTACAGATCCAGACTACTACTTATAGTTAATTAATGACTAGAATATTAATGAAAAAGTTTTTTTATCAATATGCTAATAGATAAATTATAATACTAACTAAGATGATGCAGTTATCGGCCCATCTAAATACTCTGAAAAGAATCTACTATGCCCAGTCAAGAAGTAATTTTTCTCGCATTTTTGATCCTGTGATGAAGAATAATTATGATTGATCGTGCCGAATTCAAACTTTGTCGTGAACTTCCCATCAAGATTTGCATCCACTAATCCCAACTCTTTAGCCAGCTGATAATCTTCAGTTGATCCTATCCAAGTCCTAAATATTTCTTACAAAAAGCTACTAGAAAGTCTTTTGAAATAAGTTTTTTCATACACTTTCTTAGCAATCATAGCTCTGACAAACAAAAAGCTGTTAAGATTCACACAGTGGTTTAAAATACTATCAAAACCAGTCCGCAAATGAGAATATACTAGTTTTTTATCAATAGTCCTTACAAGATAATTAACACTACCATATGGGTAAGCTTTTATTGAAGTAAAAGCTTTTTTGCAGTTTACAAAAAGGTTTTTTTCTATAACGCTTTGCACTATGAAATAAAACGCTTGAGATTTTATCATATTAGCTACAGACTTTTCTCGGATATCTTGGAAAGCATTATACATTATACCAAAAAGTGACCTTTGAAGCATTTGGAAAAGAGCACTGATACGGTTTTTCATAACCCGGTCTACACGAGTGTCATAAAAGTTTTGAAGAGACACAAAAGCCATGATTTTCTTTTTCAGTTGAGCTTTTTTTAGAACTGATTTTAGTTTGCAGTAAAAGCAGTATGCTTTTCTTTCTTGCAAGTCTGCGTTTGAGCCTGGACTTTGTGATCGGGCTCCTCCTGATGGCGAACTTGGAGATGCTGCTCTGATGTTGAATTCTTTGAGGTCATAGAAGGAATAGAGAATATATTTGTTTAGATATCTGCTTATGATGCTATCTAAATGAGAAACTCCGAGACTGATTTTGAAAGGTCTGCTCTGTTTATTTATGTCGTATTTCACTTTGATTAGCTGGAAGAACATAGATTTTCTGTTTAAAACAACTTTTTGGTAAATTTTTTCAAGTAATTGGGACATAGTTTGAGCTAGGCTGGACTTATTTTGGAAATCTGAATGGATTGAGAAATAAAGTTTTTTCCATTTGAGTAAAGCAAAAGCCAATACCCACCTATGGTTTTTATCAAGAACTGTTATCTTATCCATATCCTTACTCCTCCTGAGAAGCTGTTTTTTCTTTTTAATCATTTTTGTATTCTTCCTAGGCCCATATCTAAATTCTTCAGCACATTCATTTTCCTTATCTAGCACATTCTCATTAATTTCACTCAAAATAGCTTCTTTGAAATTGCATCCAAACATAAAATCTTGTGCTTCGACCGTAAAAAACCCAGGATCTTTTCTCACCGCTTCAACCTTTACAATTTGCTCTGAACATAATTTATGGAAATACAAGCCCATTCTTTTCATCAGAATATTCGATAAAGTCATTTTCATAAGCTTACTTGTCATCCTTGGGAAGACTTTTTTAGCAAAAATCCCTTTACAGCATTGACTTAACCTAGAAACCAGAACTTTGTTTATAAAGCCCAAAAACATGCTTTTTTTTCTTATCTTATCATCGTATATCCTTTTCCATTCACTAAAAAGCCAGTTTCTTCCTTTTTTCTCTTGTTTCATTGTCATCAGTTTTACTACACCTTTCAATGTGTTTTTTCTGTTTTCAGCTCCTTCTGCCCTTACCCTTAAAATACTTATTTCTATATCTTCAGTGCTTGTCCCAAAATCTTTTGACTTTGCCTCTTCTTTTCTTCTTCTCCCCTTTGGCACTTGAGATGCTTTTTGTCTGATTACTTCCTTGTATAAGCATCTCATAAGGCCAAATGCAAAGCGTTTTAAACTAAACATCTTCCCAGTCGAGATTTTTTTGAGATTCAAACACATGATTACTGTTCTTGGTTGGAAATTACCTACAACAATTTGGTTTGTCTTGGATTTCTTTTTTTTTGAAGATGGAAGAATGCTGTCTATTGCTGTGAGTAGCTCATCGAAAACACCTTTTTCGTTCTCGGTTAGTTTGTTGTAAAAATTTTTGGGAAGGTCTTGAAGAGTGGTTTTAAGGTGCAGATAGTTCGTGTAAGCTGATGACATTTTTTTACTAGGAAAGAGATTATTGGTTGTTTTATTTAAATTATTTGAGTTATATTTAAATTGATGAGGTGAAATTTTGTGGTTAAAAGCAGAATGCTGATTGAGGAGTTGGGAAAAATAGAAAATGCTGTATTTAGGATTGATTGGTGATATTGGTAAGTGAATTGATTATTAAGGGTAGAATATTTTATGAATGTTGTATTTTTCAAGTCATGCTTTAAGATTTTAAGGAAAATGTGCTGATTGCTAGAGTTATATGCATATAGTATTAATATATGATACTATAGTTTGATGAAACTTACTCATCATTTTTGTTTTATGAAAAATTAAATATCTTTTTTGTTTTGAAAAACTATAACCTAATTTTGTTTAAATCCAATTATTATTCAATATCTAGCTTTTACAATTTATTTTAACTTTAGCTAAAACAATCATACTGATCTGAATAAAATTTAAGCATATCCTAAAAACTCTAATAAATTATAAATGTCCCGCTTCATCATCTATGAAACTTACTTTCCTCACGCCAAATTCACAACAAAAGCAGTCTACACTAAAAAATAAATATGATAATTAGCTTATTTTGAGTCAAAGCTCTTTTGAGGATTACTACAATTTTTGGAGCCTCAAATAAAATCTAGCTATATCAACGAGCTGAACTCCAACACACCAAAAGCCAAAATATCAAGCCAAATATCCAAAATCTAAAAATTCAAAACCCAAAATCCCTAAAAGCTAAATATTCAAAAGCTAAATGCCTATAAAATAGCAAAATTTTGACTTTTTTTATATGATGCCGAGCTGGGTATTTTTTATTAACTCTCATAAATCTTCACAATTCTATCAGCCTTAATAATAATCTTCGACCTTATATCTTATCTTTATTAGCATTATAATCATCTGCAATTCATTCATTTCTTTAGTAATCTTATCCAACCTAAGCTAATACATTATATAACTAGGTTTTTCTCTAGCGATTTGCATTTTATTAATCAAAATCCCAACTTTGAATATTAATTATAATTTTAAGGCAGATTTTTCTGAAATTTTTACTTCTTAGGATATTTTCTTTTAGTAATGGAAAATTCTTTGAGTAATTCACAATAATGCTAATTCTTCACCAGCCCAAGTTTCAACTTTTAGTATTACATTTCCTATGTAAATTAGGATATTAGTATGAAATTATTTTTTGAAAAAATTGATAAAAATTGGTAAGGCTTTGTAGGAACTTTAGAGAGGGACTGAATTGAGAAACTACTTAAATTTTTTGGAAGTAGATTAATATTTTGNGGCTTTGTAGGAACTTTAGAGAGGGACTGAATTGAGAAACTACTTAAATTTTTTGGAAGTAGATTAATATTTTGCACCTTACTCAGGTCTACAGCTTCAAATTTTTTTTGTATGTTTAGAGCTCGAGTCTTTACAGGCTCACCTATCTTGGCTGCTAACCCTTTGGGATATTTGAAGGTCCTTTAGGAAAGCCCTATGCAGATGAATTATCTAAACAGAAATCACATAATCGATTTCCCAAAATCCATTTACATTTATCAACCTTCTGATAACCAGGACATAGCCTCTAATCACAACTGTTCTCATAATAAAACCCAAATAATTTTCCCTCTCAGCACAAATCTCTAAATCAAGACTCTATAATCCCATACCTTTCCTTAATAAGCTGCCTCTAAAATCTCATAAATGCCATTACACTTCCTTATAAGTTCATTTCCAATGATACTGACTAATTTAAAAATATATATAATTATCATATATTTTATACATGTGCGACGAATTAGAAGCCGAATTAGTAAGAGTAGTTGTCGACAGAAGAAGAAGAATGCAAGAGCCAGGACGTACTGACTATCGAAGATTCAAATACAGTAGCGATCTTGAAAATACAATTGCAATCTGTTCAAAAAAACTCACAAAAGATCCGCGCCATCAAAGAGCCCTTTATCTACGTGCTTCCGCATATCTAAAAAAAGGACTTTTACTAGAAGCTGTCCAAGATTGTGAAAAACTTATAGACTCAGATAAAGAGTTTGCAGGAAGTTACTATATAAGAGGTTGTGCATATGAGCGTATGGGAGAAATCGACAAAAGCATTTCAGATTATACAAAAGTTCTAACATTAGATCCGAATCATGTTAATGCAGCTTATGCTCGTGGTGCATGCCAAAATAGAAAAGGAGATTTTTTAAAAGCCATAGAAGACTATTCAATGGCTTTGGAAAAAGATTGTGATAGACCTTCATCACCTTTAAAAAAAGAGGGAAGGCATGGGCGTTCCCCATCGAATTTCTCAGGAATTAGCACAGGGTCATATGAAGAAAACCCAAATAATTACCCAGAAACCCGAGTGCCTGAAAATACTAGTACATTGAATAGTCCAAGAGCTTTAGACTCATCACGGGGTTTTGTTTTTTCTAATGAAGAAAGGAAAAAAACTTCTGAGCACTGGTGCACACAAGCAACTACAGCTAAAAAACAAGGAGATTATATGAAAGCTATAAAATGCTATACAGAAGCTATTAATATTGACCCAAAACAATTTAAAGCACTTTTTAATAGAGCTTTTGCTTATGATAAACTAGGGATGGTGGATGAGGCGATAAAAGATTATACAACAGCTATATCAATTGAAAGCTCAAGTCCTTTTGCTTATTATAACCGAGGTATAACTTATGATAAAAAAAGCGACCATTCATCTGCTATAAAGGATTTCACTGATGCGATAAGAATAGACCCTCAAAAAGCTGATTTTTATCATAATCGTGGGTTTGCTTATAGAAAAATTGCCCAATATGAAAATGCTATTGAAGATTATACTTCAGCTATTGAGATTGATCCTTGCCATTTTAAAGCTTTTTCCAACAGAGCTTATTGCTGGGAAAAAATCAACAAGCTCTCTGCAGCAGAACAAGACTATAAAAATGCTTTACAAATACAGCCAAATAATGCTAGTGCTTTACATCATTTAGGCACAGTACAAGAACGACTTGGAAAATTTAAAGATTCATTGAATACTTTTAATCAGGTTTTAAGAATTGATAGTAGCTTTGCTGCTGCTTATAATGGAAGAGGATTAGTATATGATCGGCTTAATAATAGTGATCAAGCATTACAAGACTTTACAGCAAGTATTGAATTAGATGAAACAAATCCTGTGTATTGGCATAATAGAGCTTGTTGTCATAGAAACATGGGTCATTTAAATGAAGCGTTATCTGATTTTGCTAAAGCTTTAGAGCTGGATCCTGAAAACCCGATTATTTATAGCAATAGGGCTATTGTATGGAGGAAACTTGAAGATTTTCAAAAGGCTATGGAGGATTATAGTAAAGAAATTGAATTGCAGGAAAGCGTTAAGGCACATAATAATAGAGCTTATTGCTATGCTAAACTTAATTTACTGAAAGAAGCTGTTGAAGATTATAGCTATGTCATCGCTTTTGAAAAAGATAATATACATGCTTTGCATAATAGAGGAATTTCATATCAGAGACTTGGAGAATTTAATGAAGCTATAGATGATTTCACTCAAGCGATAAAATTGGACCCAACTAATGCTAATGCTTATTATAATAGAGGCTGCTGCTATGATAGTATACAAGAGCTTGATTTAGCTATATGTGATTATTCGATTGCATTAGAATTAGAGACTAAAAATAGAAATAAAAGTTAACTTTTATATGATTTGTATGATAAGTGTTATTGAAATTATAAAGATCATATTTTTTTGCAATGATTCTTTTTTCAGGGTTAAATCTATATTGATTGGATTTAAATTTTTACAGTATATCATTTTTTAGAAATTTTCGATAAAATCAGCAATGAATAATTAGCATA